>JABWIB010001790.1:24645-36930 GCA_016617825.1 Platyplectrum ornatum | reverse complement strand
GTTGCATCCTACAAATAAAGTAAACCTGCAGAATTTATTTTACATCAATACTGTTAGGGATACATTGAAGTTATTTGAAAGAGCTATTGTTACCAGTTTAGTGGTTCAAAAACAGTTATAAATGATAAGCATCCCTAATTTTCTTCTAAGTTAAGTAAGCGGTAAATTGTTGTGCCAGGGATTGGATAAGATGGGAACCTACTTATACCTCTTGAACAATCCTAGNGTAAGTTAATAATATAGAGGTGTTGCAGTACTCAGTGTATTTATGTATAGACCAACTCTTCTATTTAATACACTAATAATAATGGAAATATTATAGTTTAAGTGTAATTAATTGTATAAATGCCCCCTCCCAAAAACGTGCTAGAGGGCACCTGTCAAAATCTTACCTAGGGCATTACATTGGCTAGGGCAGGCTATGGTTATACTGGTCACTCACTGTGACTAGACATTCATGNGTTGTTATAGTCCTTAATAATATCCTAATAAATGACACAGCAATACAGCGGCTTCTTACTAAACAACTGGCTGTAGAGAGGAACTTTTACATTGACATTCCCCATAAGATGTGTGTATTTATATAATATAGTACAAGTATATTATACATTTAATTATCTCGCACACCACACAGTCCCATAGAAGCGGGAAGCTGCGCTGGTCGGAAGAGTTAGCAGGTTACTCCCGCAGTCACTTCCGGTACATTTCATACACATCCGGTCAGTGCTCCGCAGCCGGGAAAGTGTAAATATTACATCGCCAGGCCCGGCATCCTGTCCCCTCGCACCATGTCCGACACATGGAGCTCCATTCAGGCTCACAAGAAGCAGCTGGATTACCTGCGGGAGCGGCTGCAGCGGAGGAGGAAGGATGTCACGTCTCAGCTGGCTCTGGGTGAGACTCGAAGCGTGTGTTCATGATAATGCGGGCGGGCGGGGGGCTGCTGCTTGTGCCTGTGTGACCCTGTNTTCCTCCTCAGATCTGCAGAACCCGGAGGCTGGCCTGGCGCCTTCTTTCCGCAGTGACAGCCCAGCCCCTTCAGGACCTCCGCAATCCTCCAAAGGGGCCAGTGGCTCTTCAGAAGTCACCCCAGACCCCGAGCTAGAGAATAAGCTCCTTCATCACCTGTCTGACCTGTCACTAGTGCTTCCAGTAGACTCTGTGTCCATCCAGCACACTATTACTACGGTAAGAGCTACATCACCAGGCACAATGGCTTGTACAGAAGGCCTCCTGTATTACATTTCCATGTTATAATGAGGCTCTTCTTAGCATATGATGTCACAAGGTTTTGTTGATACTATTTATGTATTATTTTTTAATTGTAACATGTAGGTAACTTAGTATTTTTGGCACTTGCATAGGTTTATGGCTTTGAACTGGCATTGCTTTGGTTCCTGAGGTCCTGCTAGGGTCCCCTGCACAGATGTATGGGTGTCTCTTAGATTTTCAGACTCTGGATATCAGAGCAGCACCTGCTGAAAGTTACAGCAAAATACCGCCATAGACGTAATGGGGGGTGATGGGGGGCTCTGGTTTCTGAGGTCCCATCATACCTGGATATGGTAGCCAGAAGGAGCACANGCACATCAATGTCCCTTCATTTTTACCAGGGGCCACAGCAGCGACCACTGAAAAAAACCTGTGTAAAGATTATGAAGCATTGAATTTTTTTATTTAGTCCTCAAAATACAGTATATGCCCACATATTATTCGTGCTGATTATTCCATAATATAAATATCTATGGTGCATACTGACACAGCAAACATTTTTCCGTAGTGTCCTACTCCCACCATTCTTTTTAAGTACATAGCTTCCTTAGTACATGCTCAGTTCTCCTACATCACTCTCGCTGTATCCATGAATATATTTACATCTGTATGAATATTTCGTATTGGAAAACTTCTCTATGGTGTGGCATTTTTCAAAGTAATTCAAACTAAATCCAGCAATAAATGTCTGTATGGAAATTACAATATATTAGCCCTTGTATTTATTTAATTCAAATCGGGCTGTGTCTGGAGCATAACATTTCCATAATACAGGTGCATAAGGTTTTGTTGACAACCTTTTGATTTTATAATGCTAAACTGTAATAAGAATATATGAATGATATTTTCATACATTGTGCATTTGCCAGTCCATGACTAAACNAATCCTAAACAATTTTCTTTTATAACTGTAGCCAGACTTTCCTGTGTCACGTCAGGCTGTTGAAAGCCTTCTGCAAAAATTTGCAGCACAAGAGCTAATTGAAGTGAAAGGTTGGGAACATGAAGATGACGACCGACCCACCGTAGTAACATTTGCTGACCACTCAAAGCTCTCCGCTATGATGGTAGCTGTGACGGAAAGAAAAGGGCCATCTGTTTCATCAGGAACTAAGAAGAGAAAAATTCAGGAGAGTGATCCTTCTACGTCCTCACTAGCTGCCTCTGGTGCAGGGGCTTCAGGTGAAAAAAAAGTGTCAGAACCACAAAANAAGACACGTAAACATGCATCTCATTTAGACCTGGAAATAGAGAGCTTGCTAAGTCAGCAATCCACCAAGGAACAACAAAGCAAGAAGGTAAGTCCTAAAATGTATATATTATTTTGCAGGCATGGTAAACATTAATTAAACCAAAATAAATGTATCATGAGGACGCACAGCTGTATTTTTGTGTAGTAAATAATATTCCGGTTATAATTAAATGCTAGAACAAAATATTGTTTACATTATGTAAAGACATTAAGGTTTATGCATATCTTTCTGTTGNGATGCATTAGGTAAGTCAGGAAATCCTAGAGCTTTTAAACACGAGCACTGCCAAAGAGCAGTCCATCGTCGAGAAGTTCAGATCGCGTGGAAGGGCTCAGGTTCAGGAATTTTGTGACTATGGAACTAAAGAAGAATGCATGAGAGGGGCGGGTGCAGACACTCCTTGTCGAAGGCTGCATTTTAGGTAATATGTTAAATTCATCATTTTATTAAAAGAAAAAAGTGTAATTGCATCACACGGATGATATTTGCTGGTGTATGGTTTCACTATGGTGTCATTTTCTTGTAATAATTCTTTGTTTTTCAGACATGAATGCAATCATGGGGTTAAGATGAGTTCATTTAGGAGCTTTAGACAGTTAATAACTGTACAAGGTTATATCTCTGACCACAGTGTCCTACAGATGATATTAGAGAAGCAGATTGAAGGTGATTTACAAATAAATTGCAGTTCAACTGTTTAGGGAAGAGAAAAAAAATGGGAATATTGTGCCAAAGCAGTTTTTAAATGCCTGCTGCAATGGGCAGGTTAAATNATGTCCACCAGTCTATAGTCCTGTGTGTCAATAATGATTATTTTTTGACAGGCGCATTATTAACCCGCACACTGATGAGTCTCTTGGTGACTGCTCCTTTCTAAATACATGTTTCCACATGGACACTTGCAAATATGTTCATTATGAGATTGATGCATGGGTGGAAACTGGAGGAACAGCAGCAGGATCTGAAGCTGCTCCCAGCCAGGATATGCCCTTAGTCAAAGGAGTGGTAGATCCAAGTGTAGGACGTCTATTTCCACCACAGGTAAGATGGAAGTTTCTGCAAAACATTCAAGTTGTTAACAGGGACATTACTGGAATATCAGTTACTTCATCTCAGGTACAGGAAAAGTGCGTAAAATTGTTTGTGGGATGGAATATNTTTTCTTGGATTATGGGAGACCACTTAATTCATAGATAAACTGGTATCTAAATTNCTAGTACAAATTGAAATCAACCACACTTTTTGGATATCAAAAACAAAGCAAGGCTAGGAAATATATATAATTGAAGATTTGTATAGATACATTAAACTATTGAAAAAGATATCGGGCCAAATCCGTCTGATCCCCCACTTCAACTAGAGTGCTTGCTTGGGTAGAACAAGAAGTGTACTTGATGTTCTGGTGGCAGGTCCTTCCTCCCCGTCAATCAAAATTCCGCCAAGATTGAAATCTAGGGATTGATGAGCAGGATGATGGAGCACAGGTTATNCCATACCCTGAGCCAGGTTTTTATTTTTGTTAAATCTGTTGTCACAGGTACTCAAACACATAACGTAAAATATACAAATGTTTTCTAACCAGAGCTATAAGGCACAATATGACATAACACTCCAGTCTACAAGATAATAAGCTGTCCAGGTGATAAGAGACAAAGAGATATTGTTTGCAATCTCAGGTGCCATGTTAAATGTTCTGGTTGCCATGGTGATATGTTGTTGGGTTAATTAAACTTAAGGAAACTATGTAAGAAGCACATTTTTATTATCAAACCATAATATTATTACATTAATTATGTGAGCGATAAATACTTTTTTACAGCAAACCAGAATGATTGCACCTAAACAGGTATTCAAGGTTCTTATTGGGCATGTCTTCACCTAATGTATTTCTCTTAATGCTGTAAGTAACTGAGTGGAAATGAAGTGTTCTTTGTCTTATGCTTGTTGTCTGGGTTGTGTTCTTGGGATCTGGTGGTTCTGCTAGTCTGAGGAAAATAAATGTGATGTTTGTTCTCTTATCAGTGGATCCGTTGTGACATTCGATACTTAGATGTGAGCATTTTGGGGAAGTTTTCAGTGGTAATGGCTGATCCTCCGTGGGATATTCACATGGAGCTGCCCTATGGAACATTAACTGATGATGAAATGAGGAAACTGCAGATCCCAGTACTGCAGGATGATGGATTTCTCTTCCTCTGGGTCACTGGAAGGTAAATGCAGGAATTGTCCATATAAATCATCAATTGGTGGATTTTGGATTCTTTGGATTATATCTACTAATATAAAGAATTAGAGGTGCTTAGTTTCAGACAAACGTATTGTGAACATTAGTAGCACTGCACAGGTTTGGACTGAGGATTCTTGACGGGTTGTAGAACCTACAAGTCGCATTATGCTCTTGAATTTTAACACTGGGGCGCAAATAGATTTCTAACTCGTGTTTGACCACTAGCTATAAGTCATGCTGTACTCTGTCCTCTCTTGGTAAATCTCTATGAGAATACAAGTGGTCTCTCATGTGTTGTGTTTTCTCATTATAGAGCTATGGAACTGGGCAGAGAATGCTTAAAGCTGTGGGGGTGAGTATAAAGCAGCCTGCTTTCCATTAACTCTCTCCATTGGATACTGGCAAGTAACTGGCCATTTATTCTTTCTTTTCTATGGTCTTTATACAGTTATGAGCGAGTTGATGAAATAATCTGGGTGAAAACAAACCAATTGCAACGAATTATACGAACAGGGCGTACTGGCCATTGGCTGAATCATGGAAAAGAGCACTGTCTGGTAAGAACACTTGAAAGACTATATGTGTTATATTTTACATTTGTTCATCATTGTTCAGATAACTCATGTGTTTTCAGGTTGGTGTTAAAGGAAACCCACAAGGATTTAATCGAGGTTTGGACTGCGATGTTATTGTGGCTGAGGTAAGACTATAATGTGCATTCACAATGATTTTTCTGTGGCTCCCATCAGTTTATTTGTCATCTGGAGGACAATGGTATTAGGATCAGCAGCTGCCCACACAGTTAATATATGTTTTAACTATTAGTTATTTAGTTGCTTGGTATTTATATCTTGACCATTTATGTGGTGACTCTCTATTATTACTAGATATCTGTACCACTGTATGGTATTCTTTGTGATACTATTATATGGTATGGTATAAAAAAAACAGAAACCTATCACCACAGGAAGCGATTCCCCTATCTGTGATAGCCAGAATAATTTGGCTGCTCAGTTCACTAGAAACAGTTGAACCAGAGCTTTAAGTACATTTTAGCCACTCCTAATCCCATTCATATGGAATAATGTGTGTTCAACTCTCTGTCTGGTTAGTACACTCCACTTGTAAGCACACCACTTCCGAATCCAGAAACCTACTTAATATTTTGCTTAGAGCGCCAGTTGGTAAGGGCTTAGCCAGGTTTTTAATGTATAATTTGACTGTCTCCCTTGTTCACATTGCATGGACGCTCTAGCTGGGTCATCAGACCAGCTACTGTAACATATTCCCATAAGGGATCCGGGATCTCGGGTTTTGTTTTTATGCTTTGTAGTACTGTTTTGTAGTCAGCTCCTGAGTCATCATGTTGGTACCAAAAGGATCCAGTTGTTATAGAATNTTGGTATATTATTTGTTATGTATTTGGGGTTCGTATATGAAAGGAATTGTCTTTTAGGTACGTTCTACAAGTCACAAACCTGATGAAATTTATGGGATGATTGAACGTCTTTCACCNGGCACCCGTAAGATTGAGCTCTTTGGACGCCCTCATAACGTGCAACCTAACTGGTTTGTATTCTCCATGAATGTTATATGTTTGGTTATTTTTGTTTGCCTTCCCCGAAACATGTTTGTTGTAGCAGCTGATTTGATGGTATTTGACAAAAACAGAGTGGGTAGAAAGCAGAGAGGGGGGGGGGGAGGTTCGGTCTTTCTGGCTCACTGATTGAATAGCAAGCATTATTATTATTATAAATAAGGTATGAGTGCCTAAGAGTTAATTAAGCAGAAGTTGTCACCAGTTAAGTCACTAATCGGGAGGAGACACATTAAGGTAATCTACAGATGCAGAACTGATTGTAAAGTGATCTGGACTGCAATGTGCTGGTTACAGGATTTGAAAATTGAAAACCATTCACACTGAATGGATAACTAATCCCCTTTGTATCCACACATCTGCTTNCACAGTAGATGGATCATACCATAATTTCTGATTTACTCAAGGTGACAAATCAAAACTTAGAATCTGGCTTCATCCATGTCTGTACTGTATATTGTAATACTAAACCCTATTGGAACCCTGGGATTTTGTGCATTTCCTGATGGATATAGTAAAGTCATTAAGTGNATGTTAAATATGTTGTATTTTATTGTAATTTCCACTAGGATCACATTAGGAAATCAACTGGATGGGATTCATTTACTAGATCCAGATGTGGTTGCTCGATTTAAGCAACAGTATCCAGATGGAGTGATAGCAAAACCAAAGAATATGTGAACACCTTTGCTTAATATATTGTAACTATGCATAAGGACTGATTTGTGTAAATAAATGTTTTGGTTTTTTTTGTTACAAGGAACTGTTTTGTAAATAGTAATTTTATTGTACAGTTTATTAATGCATTAAAAACACTTGTCTGCTTTTCTTGAAGAAATTGTTACAGCCTGATGTTCTAATTTAGTGACAGACAANTTTCTCACATTTGCAACCCTAGCTATAAAACTGTATATCATCGTATGTAGTCCAATAACCTGTCCCAGGGANGTAGGTGCCATGGAATCAAATGGTCATTTTTAATATATTTGTGGTCAAATAAGTGTAAAATTACTTATAACTATTAAAAGGGTNGTGTGTTGTACCTTTTGACAACATCCAGACTTGTTAGAGAAGTAACTCTAAGAAGCCTGGGCAGTTTGTGATTAGCGCCTCCTGTGCTGTTGGAGAGGACATTCTGTATGCTGACCACTGACCTGGCATGGGGCATTGACAGTCTTAACTGATAATCTTTAAGTGTGCTTAGAGAGCACTTTTGGGAATGATATAGCAAACATTTTGTTCAGAAAGGGCACTAATATCCCATTCAGATTACCTCAAATAGCCAGCTTTCTAAACTCAGTTAAATGCTCCATTTACAAAAAGCCAGCCACTGAAGGCCGGTGTTCAGGGGNGGCTAAAAGGGGGTTTGGCTGGGTCCTATCCAGCTTTTAAATGAGTCTGAACACTTAATAGTCGGCCTTTCTGCCCCATTGTGTGCTCATTGGTTTACACAATCAGCCGTTTCCTGTGTGTTACGATCGAGCAGCTTGTAAACTCCCTCCTCCTCCTCTGTCTTCAGCAGCTGCAGATAACAGTGTGTTATCTGCTTCTGTACACAGCTCAAGCCACAGTATTCACACATGCTGGCTCACTCTGACATCCTGCCCCCCGGCAACATCAGTTCAGACCCCTGTAACAGCCTGTCTCCAGTTGCAGGCAAGATTTGTAACCAAATCAATTCATAACTCATGTTATTTCAATAACTCAAGTTTAAATGAGTTCAAAATTTCTACAGGCCATATGATATTACTTAATACACCTTATCCATAATAAACACCANACCATTCAAGCAATATGTGAGATGAACTAAGTTAATGCCAGGCCTTAAATTCTGAGTATTGTTTTAAAATGTCCTATTAAGTTTTGTAAGATAATAAGCTCATTAGAATCAAGTTTGTCTATTTTAGATCCGGTATAGAACAAAGGGATTAGGGCAATGAAATGCAATATTTGAATGATGCAAATATAGAAAAGTTGCAAAGTTAAAGGCTTTAATGAGACCTTCTGATTTATGTAANCAATGTGTTACATTAACCGAGACCCCTGATCAGTCTCTGCAGTTAGAAAATTAAACATTTCAGACACCTTTCTTCAAGCACAACAGAATACTTGACTTACAATGAACAACCGTAATGAAGTATAGAACATGACTTTAATACTGGGTATGTGGAATAGACTTTGTACATTACACTTTTTTGTGACTGATAAAAAGCTGGTTAAAGTGTGGTCATGGAACTTCAAGCCCAGTCTAGCACATACGACATTCTCCACTGATGTAAATGAATAACCCAAGTCAAATGACACAAAGTATCCTTAACCAAAAAAAGAAAAAAAACTGGAAGGGAGAAATTAGCTGTTATCCNGATGGCCCTGATCCCACTTTTCTTCATCGCTACATTTTCTAAAAAGTAACTGGGTAAATAGCTATAATCTGAATGGTTTTTCTACGCAGCATCTTATTCAAAATAATATATTGATATTCTGTTCCACCTCCTGGCACAAAACAGTGCATGTGCGCTGGGACAAATAATAGTACAAACATCCTTGTATAGCATGCGAAAAGGGACAAGTAAAATAACTTGCACACCCCACCCCACTTTAAAGACACTTATAAATTACCACTACAAAGAGGTCAAAATGAAACAAATTTTGAACCAAGGGTAGAAGCTTGATATGCTTAGTTGAACAGTAAAAAACTCTTTGGGGGGGGAAAACAACCCTTTAGATTTTATTAACATACTCATTGATTCATCTATATTTACCATAAACTATTTTATCAGCATTTTTGCCCTTTGTGACAAAACCCTTTGAACAACCTTCTAAACATTATTAATGATCCACTGCCAAGGAAACCAAAAACAGGGCTAAGACTGGCGATGTTCAGATGACAACCACTTTCCATGATTGGTGCAAAGATGTCCAAAGTGAAAAATAGGAAAACACAAAATGTAAAGAAAAAGCTGCTAGAGTCACTTGTATTTCTGATGAGGCATCGGCATGCTCTGCCTGGTCCATGGAACAATTCACTTTCATGTAGTGGCAGAGGTGGACATTAAATTTGGTATCCAATAGATACAAGACTACACAAGTGTTTCCTAATGCACATAAGTGGTTCAAATTGCCAACCTTATGTAGTCTCACTCACATATAATATGTACAGANTAGTCATTAAAAATTTGTCTTTTTAAATATCAGCATCACGAGAGAAGGACCTCTCTCCTCAGGTTTCCATGTAACACCCCTACTGAGGGGAGCAGGGGTTATTTCACAGAAGCAACTGTGCCTTGATTTCGAGCAGCTACCCATGCCATGAATGTGTCTCTGCAATACAAAATAAAATATATAAAGATATACAAAAATGTACACACATACACACACGTATATATATCTTGTAAAAATATACTTTTTGCGCTCTAATTACCTGCAGTGTTTAACAACACACTCATTGCTACAATATTCATTGTCCCAATCCTTGCTCTCTATTGGTGGATTCTCACATCCAGAACGTACGCAGCAGGGCTGGGGAGAAGGGCTGTGAGCGGGAGAACCACTCACCAGTTCCACATCCATCTGTGTTGGAGAAGACTCCTAGAGAAAGTAGTCATACCATACGTTGGGTTATTATACAACTGAAGGCCCTCAAGAAATTATTCCATCATCATTGCTTTGTATTAAGGTTAACCATTACAATACTCTATAAAACATTAATTATCTACTGTTCCATAAATCAATTCACATAACAGGACACTATGCCTTAAAAAAGCAGAAATGTAAAANCTTACCTCTTGCACTACTTCTGTTAACACCTCCACATGCTCAGGTGAGGGGGGTGCTTCTGGTGAGGTGGGTACACTAATGATCGGAATGGTTTGTGCCTGGACTTGTACAGTCTGAGGTTGGGGCTGAAGAGGAGGGGGAATAATCTTTATTTGCAATGGAGGTGGCTGATGCAAGCTGAGTCGTACTTTCTGCATGGGCTGTAAAGGTGGAGGGGACTGCAGGATGGTAATTGAAGGTTGCTGTGCAGGTGCCATTTGCTGCAGACGTGGGGGTTGCTGCATCTGCTGTAACGGAGGTGGCTGAAGGCGTGGGGGAAGTTGCATTGCAGCCTGTAGCACTGACCGTGTAACTCGTGCCTGGGGGCTAGGCTGCAATTGATGCAGGGGTAGACCTCGGGAGGTGACCACTGTGGCTGGGATTACTGTTACCATGCCTTGAGACATAGCTATGGATGTAGGGATCTGCCCACCTTGCAGCATTTGTTTGGAAATAATGATTTTAGCAATGCTTGGCTGAGGGGGAGCAACAGCTTGTGGAGGGGGGTTTGGTGCTGGCGTTGGTATTGGTGCCTGTGTAGGTGTAGGGCTTGGGGAAGGAACACATTGTTGGATGCTGGGAGCTGTCACTATAGCTGGAGAATGAACTGGAGATTCAGACAGCACAGCTGGTNCAGCAGGAGGATCCAAATCCACAGTGTCAACTACAACCTGAGGAGAAGAAAATATGTGATCATTGTTTAACACAAAATAATAAACAATGGAGATGCAAGNTAAGTAATGAGCTCCAGCTTCCATTAAAGGGACTGAACAAGAAAACCTCCTGTGTTGCTTGTGCAAAAATGTTTTGGGTCATTNTCCATCCGTTCTGTAAAGTGACATCTAATAAACTTTGCTGAACCTTAGCAGACCCCTAACAGCCCAAGATTAATCTGGCTGCTTCTGTATTATGTCACACCCTCAGTAAACACTAGTGCCATCGGAAGCCATGCATGTCCATTCCATCACACTACATAAAGCTCTATTTCTAAACCTCTGCTCCAATTTGAATGTTAATATCCTAAAAACATACTGTACTCTAAGCTCATACTCTTTATACAAGTAACCTTTATTTCTAAAAGGCTAAAACAAACTGTCTGCATCCAAATATGAATTTAACTGTATACAGCATTTAAATATATAATTACTTTGAATGTTGTGTAGCCACAAATATTCGTTATAACATGTATGATTTAAAAACCGCTTTCATCACAATTCACTATAGGAAAAACAAGATATCGTACCCATTATACCTATACTTATGGAGTAAACAGGTAACTAAGTTCCAGGTGTGCTGGAGGATTTCTGTGTTTTGCTATACAGTATTACCTGTGACATCTGGTTTTCCTTGTACAGGGCTAAAGCCTTCAGATATTCCTTTTTAGCTGCTTCTGTTTTCCTTTTGTAAACCTGAAGTAAAATGGTCAGTAAAACAGAAGATTACTACATAACAGTAACAACTCTCTACTCAAGCTTTTAGATTATGACCTGTTTTATCAGACAGCTTAATNATAGAAGACATTAAGACAACATCTAATACATTTCAAACAATATTACCTGCTTTTGCTCTTCACCAAGGCTATCCCACATAGAGGCCACAATTTTGGATACTTCTCCAAAGGTGGCATTGGGATTTTGTCCCTTAATAGCAGCTTGAGTGTCACGGAAAAAGAGTGCATATGCAGACAAAGGTTTTTGAGGTTCATTGGGATCTTTCTTCTTTCTTTTTTTAGAGGCTTTCTGCTTCTTTGCTGGTTCCACAACAATATTTTTAGGGGCAGTTATCTATAGGACAAACAGAATCTTTACTATTGTAATGACACAAAAGATACATAAACCCAGAGAACAAGATTAGAAATACATATAATAAATAGAAATGTTTAAATTGTATTGTACCCCAGGAACATCACAACTCATTTTCACGAATGAGAAGATCCTCACCCCCTACTACTGTACAATTACAGAGGGAGCTCAAGCCATACACAGAAACGCTACACCAATATAACTACAAAAAAAACCTATGCAGGTCATGGTCGACATTATGCTTAACGTTGCTGAACCTCTGGTGGTCAAGAACTGCAGGAGAAATAGATTACCTCTCAAACACATTCTCTGATTAGG
>JABWIB010001790.1:0-14765 GCA_016617825.1 Platyplectrum ornatum | reverse complement strand
AGAGCTATAGAGTAATGTATGATGTAACCACAGAGCTCTCCTGACATGTATGTGACTACCCATAAGCTTCACTTCTCATGTTTACATGTTCTGGAGAGTCACAGTATTGTGTCACTTCTGTCATTATATGGTTATTTATTACATGACAGAACAGAAGACTTATCGATAAATCGTACGAGATAATGCTGACACGACAATGCTTATTGTTTTCAGCTCCTTTGTCCAGGTTACAGCTATAACAATGTGAACGCCTCCTGCACACCTCTTATTCTGCCCATGTACAATTGGAATACAATGTTTAAATGCAATCTTAGAACATACATTTCTGTTTGCTTTATGCTATTATATTTTAAGCATTTCATAAGTGGTTTTTACTTCATTTTATTTCATACGACTGTGTTTAAATAAATATCAATCACCTAACTTCAAGATATTGCTCATCTGTACAAAGCTGCGTCCCATGGTTCTGCGCTATTATGTTTGTCTATATATATATATATATATATATATATATATATATATATATATATAAACAAGGATTTCTGCACTGATTTCTACAAACTACTTCTATAGATAATTTATTTCTTTACGGTTATAGTTCTCTACTTTCTTGATCATTGTGAACACTGTAATAACACTATATACTGTCTCATGCTTTGGTTCTCCAGACGTTATATACTTGCTATACATAGCTGGTACCTAGTAAAGCAGGACAGGAAATTCTGTTGTACAACATTTGGATATCAGTGAGTTGACTGTGTCTTCTTGATGTACAAAATAAAAATAATTTAATAATAGTTACCAGCTGTATTTGTTTATGTATAATCAGTTCCTACCAGTCCTAGGACTATATTCACTGCCCATAGCACCCTGTCAGATTCTAGCTAACATTCTCTAGTGTGTAATAGGAAATAGGCGACATCTTCACGTTTCCATTCCCACAGTTTAATTAATATAAACCCTAGAAAGAACAAAATGTGTCTGACGAATGACAGTGATTAAAAAGACAGAACATTGGGAGTTTCCATCCAAATATAAAAGTTATTCTGATAATTGGCCATCACATCACCATGTCACCAGTCTACTCATGATTCTATTTTCCTTCCTGTCCTATCTTTCTGCATTCTATCAAGGAGGAAGAAGCCACAATGTACTTCTTGTTACTAATTATTTATTTTTTGTTAACATAGATCTGAAAAATGGGATTGCATTGTGTTTTCATAAATAGGCTGTAGGAGTTGGAGCATATTCCATTTACNTAAATTNNTTTTACGGTCCTGTTGATGGGTTAAAATACAGTTACATGCTTCCCCAGTATTTTTTGAAAATGTCATAAAATTTTTCATTATTTTGTTTAAAAATGCATTACCTGTAACGTTTAAAGTCAAATGGTAAATACACACGTGTCGCCTTTTGGATACTGACCTAACTGTATATTTCACCAACATGAATTAACTCCTCCTAACTTTCTGTTCCATATAATGAACTCTTACTTTGGATAGTGGCGTTCTCACCTTGCAGTGTACAGTCAATATTTCACTGTATTCCAGACAGACCCCTGCAACAATGTCTGATTGGAAGAGCACATAAAATACCACAGCACTCACACTTCTGTTATATGAACTATATCCAACATGTCCAGATTTCGCTCCCACTGGTCTGTACAGTAAATAGATGGCTCTTTGTTAGTACTCTTGATGCACAGTGTTTCCCGTAGGCATAAATGACATAAACTGATTAATTACATTACATGACAATACATACAGTCATTCTATGTCTGGGAACTCCTCCATATACCATATCTAAAATACATAGAATATATACCATGGTATATTTTTTCTGCTTTCATCGGTTCAGCATAACATACATCTCTTTACTTTCATTGAACTTCCTATACTTGTATTTCTCTCCCAGATAGCGCATAATAAAATGTCACTAATTGTTAAACGTATCTGGAAACTTACCTGACTGAGTAGAATGTCAGACGTGAGCTCTCTGTCAATGAATTTTTAACGTGATCACTTACAAGGCTTCTTATGTAACTTTTCTATAGTTTGTGGGCACAGATATTTCAGCTGTACAGTGTTCACATCCTTTTATAGTCTGTGTTTTAGAGTCGAGAGAAAGAGACGTTTTCTGCGGAACTTCTGCAATAGAAATGGGTGGTTTTATGTAAAGGACTTTTAGTAGCACTAACTAACCAGATTACATAGCTTCTATGTACAGAGAAAATACATCCTTATCTTTCCTGGATTTCCGCCACCTGACATCGACCTTCAGTTCTGCTGATGTTTAACATTCCACATCCTTCATCTTCTTCTTTCTTACATTCTTAGAGGTGGGGCTCACAATTACCCAAATGCCAGATGTGTCTTGTTATATCCTGGGAAGAATCTTTGTGTGACTGTCAGAGAGAGCATGTCTATGTATGCTCTGACATATAAGTGCACATATAAGACATATAAGTCTTTTTGTAATTAAGCCGTGGTGCATTATAAAAATCTTTTCTTTGAGAGTAATAAACAGCTTAACATCTTGTAGCAGAAAGATCTTTTAAAACGGCATCAAAAAGTGCACATTGTAGTATCTGGACTGGCACACACTGTGATCACTCCTCCAGTCGGCATCCCGTTCTGGCTTGAATCATATCAGGTTGATTTAGAGCCTTGTACACTGGTCTCTTATGTCTTGAATTTTTAACAACTTTAACAAAAGGCCGTTAACAATTTATGCACCACACAATATTTTTATACACCTACTTCACATGATCCATTCACACAAATGATGAATGAAGCTACGATTACATCAGTGTATTAACATGCAAGTTTAAACATAACATTTTCAAAACAATATATATTTCTAATCCAGCACAGTTCTGAATATGATGTTGACATGCATTCCATACAGAGAGTACCGAAAAAACAACAACGAAGGTACAATGAACATAATAAATGCTTACAAGACGGTTATAGGTGCAATAAAAATGAGACATGCAGGACAAGCACACATGGGCTTCAGCAATACAGCACTACAAGTAGGTGGGGATGAGAGATCAGCCAGGAACTACAGTGGTAGAGGAGATAAGACCCGCAGTCAGCCATCATTCTCAAGGTTAGTGTGATAGGGTGGGTTAAAGTTATTGCTTGTTCCAGGTCGAACATGAGAGCTTTTTGGAGGCTAGAAATTAAAGAAAACAATACAACACAATTGCACATAACTTTAGAGATCATAGGGAACAATTGTTCAGACTTAAATTACAGCAGCGGGCATGTTGTCCATAGCAATTAATCAGATTCAAGGTTAATTTTACATACTAGAGAATGTGAGCATGAATATGATCTGGTTGCTATGGGCAACATTACCTCTATTCAGTCTCCCTGCAATATCCCTGCTTAGTAAATGTAGGTCCTGGCCTCATCTAGTCACCAATGGCTGCTTCATTATTGGTGTATTATAAGGCTTAAGCAGGGTGATGTTTTTATAGTCGATCCAAATCTTTAGTAACAATTCTATCCTCTGTCTCCTTAACAAAGCACACTGCTCTGCAGGTCTCTGAATGATCAATTCATAACCTGATCACATAAATGTTTTCTGCAGTTATAAGCTACTCCACAAGGTGGCCCTATGCAGATTGGATGACATGTCAGTACACAATGACGTTTTCTACAGAATTGGGACATGATTGGAATTGGTAAAATGATGGAACACCTAAAACCAAATCAGATGACCACAGACTGTTTCAAACAATTGTGCGCCATCATTTCATACACACTGAAAAGATTTTGAATCAATCAGGTGAATCAGTAATCATCAGAAAACCTGCCAGTGTGTACCCTACTTAGTCATGTTCTTACATGTAGCAACCTTTATTCCTCATTCCCAATCTCATATGTGATGATATAGTTAGACTATGAATGAATGTTACAGTATAAGATCATCTGTAACTTATGTTTCATATTATTTATTTGTTAAATAAATGGTGTAGGAGTTGTTCATACTGTTGGTTGTAAAACAAATGAAAGCTCAAGGGGGTGTGTGAGAGGCAC
This sequence comes from Platyplectrum ornatum, assembly GCA_016617825.1. Classification (NCBI taxonomy): domain Eukaryota; kingdom Metazoa; phylum Chordata; class Amphibia; order Anura; family Limnodynastidae; genus Platyplectrum; species Platyplectrum ornatum. The sequence continues at coordinate 10,719 of JABWIB010001790.1, read as the reverse complement.
TCACCACCTGTCACCATCTAAAGAAATCTTTTTAGGACCAAAGTGCACAACCAAATATCAGATCAGATGAGGACTCTTTTTAAATGTATTAATATCAACACTACATTTATATCAAAAGAAGTTTTTATTATCAAAACCATCAATATTAAAATCTTTCACAATTTGGCGAAATATTTAAAACATTCTAGATTAGTGCAATCACCATTTTTAAACCGGTCTGACATTCATCAATAGTAAAGGACTTACGGAGTCCAAATCTTGTTTAACAACCAGTACACATAAGTAAATAATATATAAGAAACAAATTCTTTTTACTCTCCTTATTGGTTACTCCATGTCCTGTTCTTTGTGCATCACGTTACAGAGACAATAAGTAATGCAGTCCTCATAATCTCTCCGGCCCCTAGCCTCCTAACATTAAAAACTGTCCCTATTTACTATATAACACCCGCAAGGGTTTCTTCGCCCCAAAGGGGCACTTACCCTACTCTGAATCTTATGAGTGAGTCATGCCGGGCGATCGCGGGACGAAGTTGTTTGTTCGAATAGCGGAGTTTGCTGGCTGTGGTACTGGTCTCCTCGCGTGTAATGCCGTGATGCAGCAGAAGTTGTCAGGCACGGTCTTTGTTCCGGCATCCCATGTGCACTGGGAATGCCTTCCCTCGGTTGTAAAACATACACAGATGTTTTGTTGTTGCAATGGTCAGCTATGGGTAAGGCTGCCTATTTATAAAGCTGAAAGTTGTTTGAATGCAACCTCCAGAGAAGTATCTGAATTTTAACCAAATCCGATCATATGTGTAAGATTTAATTGAAACGGAAATCATTACAGAAATAAATAAATGTATATGGGAGGTTGGGTATATGAAATAGTCACTATGGGGCAGATTCAGATCTTTAGGCACTCATAATTTCATCTGGGTAACACCATGTTGAATTGCTGGGGAGGTAAAATGAATGTCAGTGTTTGCATGCAGGGAGAATACTTTATTTTTGCATGTTGCACACAGATACTGACCAGTGTTACTGTTACACTGTTATTACATCATCTCTCACCTGTAATACTGATTGCAATTAATATCAAAATGTTTGTAGTATATTTTTTATTTTGTTACTTATTATACTTTTTTTGTTTATTTTACAGGTGTTGGGAAATCCTGTCTCCTGCTACAATTTACAGATAAGAGATTTCAACCTGTACATGACCTAACTATAGGTAAGACCTCTGTGACTGTCAAGAGCCAAAATGGGGTGATTGGGAGCAAAGTGACACTACTTTGTAGGGGCACTTACTGTTATATGTAAAAATGAAACTGCCACTATTTTTATTATTAATGATTATTTGTAAGGCGACACGTAATTTCCGCAGCACCATACATATTGATAGTATATACATAGCATGGGGTACAGTGTAACAATACAATTACAGACATGAAATCATATATAGCATGGGGTATAATGCCATTGCATGCAGTAGCAAATATGGAATATATATGTAGCGTCAGTATGAACTAAGAGGGTCGGAAAGTGTATAATGTATTACTCTGAAGAAAGAAAGTAGGAAGGAGATGGGGACAAGTTGAGGTAGGTAACAGGAGGGTGGGGGTCCTGCTCGTGAGGGGTCCTGCTTAAAATAATACAATTGAACTGTCAATATGCAACAAACGAATTTAATTAAATATCCCTCTTAAGAGATTTTAATTGTATCTACATATTCAGTGCACTTATGTATATGATGTCCCTTTCACTAACACATGACTGCTCTGTATCAACATAAATCGATCGGCCTCAGATTCGGATTAATTAACTGTTGTCAGTGATGGATTCTGATTAATTTATATACATAGAGCTCAAATACTTCATATGGAGGGAGGGAAGCTGTGCAACCTAAGAGTAGTTTCAGTGGCAGGTGTTTGCTTTTTACTTTTTTTACTGAATCTGCCTGATGCTGTGATCCATGATAGAATGGTTGCTTCTACATCAGCCATGATCAAAACTGGAGTGATATTGTTTATGGGGAAAGAACGGGAGGAGACCGTTGTCATCGTCCAAAGCCACCCCATATCTAGAACCATATCCTCTTTCCAAGATCTTGTGATGTTTGGATTTGCACAGCATATAAACACATTTCCCTGGTTTAACATATCCTTAACTAGCACAATTCATTGNTGTTCAGTAGGGGATGTAGTAATATTTTGGTCTGATGTGCTGGTGCTACAGTCCTGAGTAATCGGTTGGTGACTACATAGCTTTAATAATAATTGGAATTGATGATAAATTCAGCATATCTATACATGCCTTAGCTATAGTTTGCTTATAAAAGGTTTAATCTTTTGTAGTATCATGACTTTTTCTACTTCAGCTGACAAAACAAAAACTGTGTTTCTCCTAGGAGTTGAGTTTGGTGCCCGGATGATTAATATTGATGGAAAACCCATCAAGCTTCAGATATGGGACACGGTAAGATGGCAACTTCTTTTCTTCTCTTTTAATACCACACACACACCACAGTAGCTTTTATGCATTGTTTACCTCAGAAAGTAGATTTGAATTGCTACCAATGATATCAATAAAACTACCTTGTCCTGGAATTGGATTGTGAAAAGACATTTACTCCTGTCACGTCTGGCCCTAAATCCTGGGACATTGTCTACCCCTGCATTATGCAATAAAGGCATAGAACACTCGCTGACTCCCACAGTGCTGACACATACATGCACTTGCTTACGCAGGCGCTCACAGGCTGCCCACATGGTGCCTGTTTCTTTTTTAGTTTTCTCAGATCCCCTGACAGCAGCTGTAAATCATAGATCTCTATTTATGTGCAATGCCATTCAATAGTATTGCACATAGAAAGAGATCTCTGACTGAGCAGCTGCTGTACAGGAGCTGTAGAGGTGCCAATGGTGGAATCCATTTTTGTGCAATACTATTGAACAGCAGCTAATAGTCGCTATTAAATAGCATTGTACATAAAACAGATCTCTTTTGTCCTGCTGCTGTTATATAAAATAGAGAGCTCATAGGCAAGAGCCACGCATTTATGCATGTTATGACTTTAATATCATATCATACCATAAATCAAAATTTTGAAACATTTGCCTGGTTAAAATGACACCTAATATCATTAACATGTCTACCTAGTAAATATTGGTTAGTCCATATTGAGTCTATTTACATATGTAAATAGATATAAAAAGATGTTAACAGCCTTAATCCGCAGATCTCCTGCTGTAGTTAGTGGGCGTTAAGCTTCCTTAGTTACTGACAATATTATATTTAATAAAATAATGTTTTTGTTGTTGTAAACCTTTTAACATTTGTTCTGTTAAGGCTGGACAGGAAAGTTTCCGGTCAATAACACGGTCTTACTATAGAGGGGCTGCAGGAGCACTGCTTGTGTACGACATCACTAGGTGAGAGAACACAAAACAAGCAATTTTTTTTATCTATTCCAACCATTGTAAGGTTTCCTTCCATAATCTGCTTAATCTATATGACTTCTTATACCAGTAATACATTTGATCTCCTAATATACATCTGAAATGTGTTACTGATATAATGATAATGGTATAATAGTAATACATTTCAGTCTCTCAGACCCACTGGCTCTGTGTTCTCCTGGTTCACCTCCTATGTCTCTGGACACTCCTTTCCTGTCTCAACTTCCAGCTCCTCTTCTTGTAAGCGTCCCCTGGGGCTCAGTCCCTGGTCCCCTTCTTTTCTACTTCCACACCACCTCACTTGGCAGCCTCATTAACTCCTACGGTTTTCACTATCACCTCTATATCAATGACACATAAACCTACCTCTCTTCCCGTATCTCCTGTCCAAGGTGTCTAACTGCCTCTCTGCCATCTTCACTTGGAAATCCCAGTTTTACCTCAATTTAATATGGACAAAATAGAAATCATAGTGTTTCCTCAACCCCTTCCATCACCATAAATATTGTCTGTTCAACTATCCACTCCTCCTCCCATGCCCGCTGCCTGGGTGTCTTCTTTGACGCCTCCATCTTATTCTCCCCCCATATCTGTGCCCCCTCCAATCCTGCCATTTTTACCTTCGCAACATTGCTCATTCAGAAGTCACCAAGATGCTCATCTCCTGTCTAGACTACTGCAATATCCTCCTCTGTGGTCTCCTACTGCCCAACCTCACTCCTCTACAATCCATACTCAACACAGCAGCTAGACTCCTGTTCCTCTCCCATCGCTCCACCTCTACCTTGCCACTCCATTTCAAAATTCTGTTGCGTAGAAGACTCTCTCCTTTTCCTCAGCTCCCTCGCTCTCATCGCTTATCTTTGTCCACACTTTCGTTGCCCCCGTTTTGCAAGTGACATCGCACGTGANTTCTTCCTCTCACTCACACATGCAGGACTTTTCCTGTGCTGCCCCCTTACACTGGAATGACCTATCTCAACCTACTAGGCTAACTAACACCCTCCAAGCCTTTAAACACTCCCTAAAAATCTACTTCTTAACATTGGATTACCCCATCTAATCTTATGTCTCCTCTCCCTTCTCATCCCAATGTCTTCTGTATTGTCCACCCCTCCCTCTTAGCATATTCATTTGTGTATAGGGCCCTCCATCCTCCTGTCATCTACCTGTACCTGACCCCATCTCGCCACCCCCTCTCCTCCCCCTTCCATTTCTCCTATATACTATGTCTGCCTTTCTTCATCAACTTCTTTACTTCCTTTATTTTCATTTTCAGTTATTTATTAACAGGTTTTATAGCGCGCCATCAGATTACGTAGCACTTACAATTTTAACAATCAATAAGACATTACTAGGTGGTATTTACTTTACTATGGACCAGCCCGGATGTAAGGTAAAGTGCTCCGTGATCTGCACTCATTCTTGCACAGTTCTCGTACTCATTTTGTTTATCATTTCACACTATATTATGAAGTACTCTACTTTCTAACTTTGTAGAAAAAATAGAAAGAAAAATGAATAAAAGCATACTTACTGTCTAGATGTCTTCGCTGGGCAAAGTGCGCTGCCCAGCTCCTTCTCCCTATGCTCCGGCGTCTCCGTCTTGCACTGGAGTATACGGAGAAGGAGCTCGGCACGTGAGTATATTATTTTATTTTATTTTTNTCAATTTTTATTTACAGGTTCTTTTTTTTTGTAGACAAAGGAACATCGGTTATCAGTTGGAAAATCCATTTGATCACCGATATTGTTTGTTTAGGTTTCTCTGCGTTTTGCCGCCGTTGGGGTTTTTTTTTATGTAACCATCCAACCCACACATATCGTGGGTTTTGGGTAAAATTCGGCCCGTGAATTGCCACCTTTAGAGGAACTGTCTCTAAACACCTGCTGGGCTACATGCTTTTTTAAGCTTGTATAGTTATATGTAGTTTCTATTTTTATAAGCATTACATTTTAATTTACATAGTTGGGTAGCGCTGTCCCATAACCATCCTTAAGATAAAATCTGTTACCCGTGTTTCTTTCAGACGAGAGACATTTAGTCATCTTACCTCTTGGTTGGAAGATGCTCGACAGCACTCCAGTAGCAACATGGTCATCATATTAATCGGAAACAAAAGGTAAGAGTTGACATTTTGTTTATTTGTTCTTAATGCTTGCCCTGATTTGGTTTGACCACAAAGCCCATGTTTGGTGCATATAGACATAGTCTAAATCAGTTTGTGAAACACTAATAACCATGAAGTCATAAGATACGGTATATTTTAAATGCTTTTTATTATTAACTATTAGAAAGAGTTTTGGTCTTTCTAGGTAATTTCCCAGATACCTGGAGGTGTGGGGGCATGGGTTATTATTGTATTAGAAAAGGAGAGAAAATAAGCATTGGATCCATGAAACACAGCTAGTACTAGTATGGTTTGCAAATGTGATGGTGAGCTATAAGTGGCAACTTTCTCTAACCACTGTTTTGAGACAAATATGGGCTTTGGAAGTTGTGAAAGATAAAATTAGGTATTAGGAGGCCTGGAATATACAGTGTTTTCCTGATAATAAGACACTGTCTTATTGTTTTTATTCAGTCAAAAAAACTGCATATGGCATATTTTCAGGGTAGCTCATATTTTAATTAACATTGGCAGCAATATCAATAAACATTCCTGCTGAAATGTAATAAATGAAAACTGCCTATATTAGTGTCATACTTTCTGTGTTTTATGAGATGAATAGTAACACTCCTGATACCGTCATAATGACATTAAGCCCAAGTTTATTTTAGCGGGTTGTGGTCCCTGTTGAATTTCCCGCTGGTGTACGATGGACAGAATTTTTACACAGGGAACCTGTAATGGGCCCTACACTGGATGGATTTGGATGACATCACATCCCATTTTAGATGGATCCAGATGTGGGCCATCTTAAGGTGTAAGCTTACAACCATAAGAAGAATGTTTTCTTTATCATTTTTAGCTGTTATATTTGGCAAAGGGCCAGCTAAAACAAAATAGTACATTTACTGTAAGTGTATGTATAATGTGATGTCCATTCTTGAATAACCTGGGTGTTCTTGCATGCGCATAACACAGTAAAATTAGCATTTAGGAACTTTTATTGCGTCTAGGAACTTTTATTTCTTTCATTGCATATATGGAATATACTTGCAACCACTATGCTAATGACGAGCTTCATTGCATTCATTTCCGCAGCGACCTTGAGGGCCGTAGAGATGTTTCAAGGGAAGAAGGAGAAGCGTTTGCTCGTGAACATGGACTAATATTTATGGAAACCTCTGCCAAAACTGCAGCCAACGTTGAGGAGGTGAAAATAAGACACATTTTTCTTGTTCTAGTTACCCGTCACTATACAACAAGCAGTACGTTTATTACATGACAGAACGTCTTCTTCATTTCCAGGCTTTCATTGGCACTGCCAAAGAGATATACAAGAAAATTCAGCAGGGGCACTTTGATGTCAATAATGAGGTGAGGGCAAATATGATTTCCTGTAGTTCCCTTAATATGTTGTTTTAGTAAATGTTATTAACTCTTATGCCATTTGTTTCTCTTTTGGAAGGCTAATGGAATCAAAGTTGGACCCCAGCAATCATTGCCAGAGCCACTGGGGAGTGCACGACAAACCCAGGCTGAAGGGAGAAGTTCTTCTGGATGCTGCTGAATCTCACAATATGGTTAAATATACGAATGAAAGGGTCCAAAACCAGGCTCACCATATTTATGCCCCTCTTCCCTTAGTCTTTTATCTTTCTTTTCCTTTTTTAAATAATTATTGTTGCCCTTTCAATGCACACAAAGGGGAATGTTCCACTGTCTCTTAATTATCCTGCATAATGTAGCGAGGAATGGCAAAATATGGTCACAGTATACTTTTTAATATAGAAGATGTGGAATTTTATTCGTAAAAGTCAAAATCCATCATAACCAGGTGCATTAGCCAGTGTTGGGCTGGTGTCATCACCTAAAATCCTCCTCCAGTGCCATAGGGAACCNTTGAAATATAAGTAAAGTAGCAGATAGCTCAGCGCAAAGTCAAAAGACTGGTCTATAGAGTGTATTAAAGATCATTTAGATAAATAAATAAGTCTCGCATGCGATTCACACACAGTAATCAAATCTAATGCATTGTCCAGCATAATGCCAAAACAATAAGCTAGCACTCATATCTAATATACAACCATAGTGTGCTAGAAGTCATTCCTGTAAAAGAGCAATATTTATTCAAATAACCAATGAGGAAAGTTTCTGCTTTTAGACAACTCCCACAATTCTTTCATTCAGATGGATTGGTGTCTCTGCTCTGGAGTTGTCCTTTGTCATTTATAAAAGTGTCCAGGATCAAGAAGGTTGAAAGTTCTCTCGCAGTACAGTTATATAGCTGTGAGTACTGTNTCAGTGTAGCAGTTCTCTTCTGGATGCAAACAGTACTTTCCAAATATATATCCAATAATAAGGCAATGTCATCCCTCTCATGGCCTTTCACCACTTCAAACGCCCCTCAGTGACATCCCTGAGCTCAGCAGCCCAGTTTCTTGTGACAGTAGATCAATGTCACTCACACCTTTATTGTGTGCTGCGTAAGGTAAATCCTTGTTGCCTNATCTCTCTTTAAGTGCGCATTCTTATATTTGACTTGTCTCTTTAAATAGTGTATCTATTTAACTGGCCAATCCNGAAACACTAAACAGTACATTTATGGTGACCTTTTCTTATAACATGAATTGAACTCAGAAACAATATTCATGAACAACAAAGCATGAACATCCAAACTGCCTTCATCCAAGGGTCTTATTATTTATTGATTTGTTGTATTTCTATACAAATTCAAAAGTTGTTTTTTGAAAAAACGTTTTGATTTATATAATATTTATCTTCTGGCTTCAGAATATTGTTTACTTGTGTACTGTTTTGTATTGTTTTATTTTTGTTTGTTGTGTTTTATGTATATTATTTGAATTTNTGTTTTAGCACTTTAATGCCTCTAGGTAGTTACCAGGAAAATGCCATAAAGTATAAAACNCTTTGGGTATTGCTTTCTGGTTGTTAATGAATATGTTAATAAACTCTTTTCCCACATTACATTGTGTTTCTTTTGAGCATATCGGTCATATCGGAAGATTATCTATTATTGACTTCTCTTCATGGTTCACAGCACAGTTTAAACCAAAAATGATCCTGATATTTTTTGTTTATTTGTAAATATTTGTTTTAGTATTAACAAAAAGTGTGANGCATTTGTGGTTAGGCATGTTTTCTTACTACAGTGTGTCCCTGATAATAGGACCTACCCCTATAATAAGCCCTACCCTAGATTCCTTTAAGCTGTCTAAAATAAGCCCTACCCTGAAAATAAACCCTAACTCTACACCCCTAAAAATAAGCCCTATCTAACACAAACTGACTACTGCCCTACGCTACACACAAACTCAGGTCACATGTTCATGATGCCAGAACACTTCCTAATATGCTGTTCGGGACCCCTGCTTACTGGTAGTGTGCAGTGTGTGCCTGGCTGCATCAGTGTTCTCCCTACAGCCTGTTTCCTTCTGCAATACAGAAGAGATGGACTGGAAGGCCTCCTCCCCCTCCACACAGTGCCGATATCATGGAGGGACAGAGGCAGAAACAGACTGCGACCTCAGCCACCAGAGCTATGGAGGGGGGAGCAGAGGGGAGATTCCTGCACAAGGCTTTTCTGCATTGATGGAAAGCCCATAGCAACCATTTAGATTCAAGCTTTCAGTTTCATTTTACACTCTGGAGAATGTAAACTCAAATCTGATTGGTTGCTATGGGCAACATCCCCACTTTTCAATCTCACTACAATCTCACTGCTTATTATCAGGGAAACACGGTACTAACAGTGGTGAGCAACATTAGACTGTTTATATGATGTTCTATATCATGAAAATAAAATATAATACTGAGAGGTACATACAATATGAGGTAAGCTAGAAGATGATCAACTTTTATTATAATATATCTCTCTAGAACAGGACAAGACACTAATGAACACAAAATGACAATATCACTATTTTAATAATAAAGTCCTTTTCATGTGCTTTTTTTTACAGATTTCATGAAGGCAGAGTGTTTTAAGTNATATAACTGTTATTCAATAAACATTTAAAGCTTTTGTTATGATGTTGACAAAGCTCTGCTTTTTGTTGATTTTATTAATTGGTCATCTAAATAAAATGATACAGCTTATTGTCTGCTTACACATTTTCATACACCAAATAAAAGCAAGACTTTGAAATGGGGTATGGCAGCTATATAACATTTATAAGTTTATATATATTAGAATAAAGGGTAACACAAGGGGGCGCTTCATAGTGTTATATCCTTAACCTATTGTTACAAAAATTCCTCATCACACAATTAATGCATGTACCGAATAGCTCCCTTAAATAACGGTATATACATCAGGGCTNGAAATGGGGGTGTATANGGGGGTATGACATACCGGCACTTCTCCCACTGATGTAATGGAAACATTTTAAATCTCCATTGTCTTCCATTATTTCCTATGTGTCCATACCACCACTTCTAAATTTCCACTTCAAGCACTGATATACATCTTAAATGGGCGTTAGTGACTGTTCCTCTCCTACCATATACTTTCAGGTTCCACTGCACCAATAAATCATACTACAGATACCTAAGGTGTTGCTGGAACGTTGAAGACAACTGGATCAAGAGTNTACACTCCCACCTCCACGCGTTTCATTGGACTTGACTTTTATACTAGTATTAAATCTCCTTCCCAACCCTTGACAAAGCGACTGGCGAAACACATGGAGGTGTTCACAGCCACCATCGCTCCACAATATTAGTAATACAGACCTTTTCATTTAAAATGTTTCTGAGGAGTGCTACCCAGATGAGTGTGAAGGGTAGAAGATTTAACCAGCGTCAGTGTTATTGCAATATGAGAGAGGGAGAAGGGGCAGAGTGGAGTTACAGCCCGCAGCCAGCTATCATATTAATGACTGCAGAAGTAAAACACACAACACAGCACAACTGCAACATAATCAGACACTGGGATCGATTTAATCCGGCACGAATTTTAGTTCATTTATTTTAGTTGAGGCTTCAGATTTTTTTTCTGTGACTTAACCTAGTCGCGTTATTTTGGTGCCTGGCCGNGATCAAAATNACAGGCACGAAAGTAAAGGCTGAAAAAAAAATTTGATGGAGCTACTGTGTGGTGTCCCTGGTGTCCGGTGATTATGTTCTGTTATGTGTTGTGTGTCTGT
>JABWIB010001789.1:52794-63928 GCA_016617825.1 Platyplectrum ornatum | reverse complement strand
AACAGGCTCCCTGGAGATATTAATGGTTTCCTATATTGGTGAAGCTTTTATATTTCTTGTTCTTTGCTATTATTACCTGAGGTGAGCATATAGTTGTGGCCATATTGTATCTTTAGTCACCTATTTTGTATACATTCCTGAATATACAGCGCTCCAAACTCTTTTGCTCTTTTCCAGTTTTTAAGGGAATAAGTCACCCTATTTTCAGCTGCTAATTATTCAGGATTCTATTATTTATGTTCTTTTGAAAGGTTACATTAAGAGAATTTGAGTAGAGCGCCAGGTATATATTTTTTTTTCTATATTAGAACAACCCAGTACTTGCCAAAATTTCTAAACAACTACACCATCACAAAGCCTCAAGCCCAGATGGTCTCATGGGCAGCTACTATAAACTCTGAACTTGTAAACTCTGAACATGTAACACCTATTATAAAAGACTTATTTGAGCACATAGGCAAATATAATTCATATATGATACTGGTTCAAATATAGTTCAAATTTGGTACTGAACCTAACTTTAAGTAAGATCTCCATGCGTATTTCCTTACACACGCGTGTTTCCAATTCTTTAGATCTTCATGAATTTGTTAAAATTAAAATACACAGGACATACCAAGTGGGGATTTCTCAGTGACTGAAGTGTCAAATTTCCCAGCCTGCTCCCATTCCTCTTTACAAATCTCAAATTCGTGGAATTGGGCTGATAATCGCCCTAGTGAGTGCTCTTTACAAATCTCAAATTCGTGGAATTGGGCTGATAATCGCCCTAGTGAGTGACCGGGTTAAAAATTAATTTACTAATTGTAGGGTATACCAATCAAACTAAATTTGAATAAATGTGAAAAAATTACNTTAATATAACATATATGTTAATATTAAGACTATGGGGTATATTTACTAAGTGGTGAGATTGCAGTGAGAATGGAAACTGGGGAAGTTGCCCATTGCAACCAATCAGATTCAAAATCTCAGTTTCATTTTACACACTGGAGAATGTAAACTGAAACCACTTTTAAATCTCACTGCAATCTCCCCGCTTAGCAAATATACCCCTATGGCTATTAAGTAATCTGTAGTTATTACTACAGGTGATGGTAAAATTATTAAGGTGTTTACACAGTAAAGTAAATTCTTTAAAAAATTACATTACAGATAGTACTAATAGAAAGTACTAATAAATGTTTTAGAACATGAGCTCGGGAGACACAGCCCCCGTTAGTACTCACACTGTAAACCTATGGGCAGCATGTGTAATGTGCACTGTAATAAAATAAAGTTGTCAGTGTAAACATGGTATAATTTGTTTTACGTAGACCCCTTCCTACCTAATATTGCATTAACTTCAACCCTTTTAACCCTTCAACCTATTAACTTCAACCCTTTTAAGGTTTTTTTGAAAGAACTACATATTTGAATTGATCAGAACTTGGTAAAATTAATAAAACAATACACAGCTAATGATGTTAATGAGAGGGTTGAACCTCATGTTCGGTTAACAGTATTTCAACATTTGGTTTGAAGTTAGTTAGGTATAATGTTAAATCTTCATATTTACCATAAACTGTTACCAATCATTTTAAAAATTACACATTAATGTAGCACACCACCATACAAATAGTACATAGCACCTAATTAAAAAATATTATGAAATATTATGTACTCAGAATCTGTGTTTGGTGTAATTACAGATTGCATAAATATTTTTTATGATCTGCCTAGGGGGATCTGCTCACGTACACCCCCATTTACACCTCGTGCACCCCCAATATATTTGTATTGTATGCATTCTCTTGATTGTGCTCTGACAACATTGTGTTCTCCCCAGGTCATCCATTTGATTCTTGTTTCCTCATTAACAATGCAGTTAGCAATGTGATATGCTCAATAGCATTTGGAGATCGATTTCAATATGATGATGCAAAATTCCAACGACTGCTACGCCTTTTTAATGACGCCTTGAAGGCTGAATCTGGATTCNTTGCTCAGGTTTTTAACTGTCTTATGCTCTGTTTTCACACGTCTAATACTAATAGAATCTAATACCTTAAATAAAACATAAAGATATTCCAATAATTTTTAGGATATATTTTTAGATGTTTTCAATGATATTTCTTTCAAAGAATAATTTACAGAACTCATTAACAGAAACAATATGTACAAAAAACTGCTTTGGTATCAAAGAATTTAATTTAACTTATTTAATGGGATTTATGCAGTTATTGTACACTACACAACTTCACAAACCTTGGGATCAGCTTGGTTTTTATATTCCTCCAGTCTTTCTCTGACTGTATACCTACAGTCTTCTGTGACCCTGTCGTCCCCTGCGTCCATCTATGTCTCCAGTCCTGTGTTTCCAAGGGGTAAATTTATTAAAGGGCGACTTGAAATCAAAGTAAATTGCTGTGATTTTTCAGCGATTAAATCTAATTTAGATGGTGAGTTGATTAATGCAGATTTGCAGATTTGCATTACCAAATAGTGAAGTAGGTCTGCCGATTAGACCAAAGAAGTAAATGGTGAAGTAGATCTAAATGATGTATGTAGTAGACTAAGATTGTGTGTATACAAACACATTACAACAATGTCCCTTACAGCATATTTGTGCTGGGTGTAGGAAAGCTTTAATAACTCATTCAAGTAAATTAATCATTGAAGCTTCAGCAGAGGATATCAAGATCACACAAGTGGCTGATCGAGTGACTGGCAGCCAAACCCGCAGTGCAACATTGACAGCAGAGATGCCCGTGAGAGGCAGAAGTACTAGTGGCCATATGTAAGTGCAATCTTTGTCTACTACATACATCAGTTAAACCTACTTCACTCTCAGATTTTCTCATTGTCTTCCCACTCCCTCTTCCTTGTATACACCACCAATGCTGAAGCAAATAATCAAACAAGTTAAATCATTCTTTAGCAATAAATATTAATAAATGAAGAGGAAAAAGGAGGGAAATCACTGCAGTGATTCCTTTCAGATTAACAACATGCAAACATTTGTATATAAAGGCGCTGTAAGGGCTTGAGGTACTATTGTATTCGATTTGTTTGCAAATGTTTGTGTTTGGATAATTTTAGAAATATGGAGTCTCCCTAATAAACANTTGTCTCTTTCTCAGACTATACATTGTTTAGTTTGGATACATAATTATTAACTCTGTTCTGATAGTTTTGTATGTGTGTTTATATCTTATACGAGCCCATTATCTTTTCCTGCATCTACACCCTACAGCTCCATTTTCTTCCCTTTATCTATCCAATAAACTTTTCTTATAAATTAANCTTTTAATATTTTCTTACCTTTGCTGTCTTCTAAATCTTCTCTCCAGCAGTGTCCCAGTATATTTTTCCTATGACATTTTACTCTCCAGGTGAAGATACAATGTTTGGGAATTGCTGGAAAGATGAATCATATATCAGATTTGTGATTGTGAATGTTATATAGCAATATTTGTCATTTTTTTAGATTTTGCATGAAGTTCCTTGGCTAATGAACGTTTCATGGATTGTGGATTATGTCCTTAAACCAGAGTATGATTTGATTGCATTCCTAAAGGAAATGGTTTCAGAACACAAGAAAAGTTGGGATCCTAATTATATCCGGGATTTCATTGATGCTTATCTTTTGGAAATGGAAAAAGTAAGTGATGTATATTTAATTTTTACGAAAAGTACAATTATTCATTATTCAGAAAATATTGTACTGTGCTTACACTAAGGTGTTATGAAAACTTAATTTTACATTCTAAATTGAATATAATAAATTATAATTGTTATCAATGTTTAAGTATAGCATATTGAAGTTACAATAGAAGCAACCATTTCCAATATATTGAATCATAATTTTCATTATTTAATTAAAGTATCACATTTTCTAGGTAAAAGATTCTGACAGTAGTTTCAGTGAGACAAATCTGCTCTTGACCACCTATGATTTATTTGGAGCTGGGACAGAAACCACAAGTACAACCTTGAGATGGGCCATATTATACATGATCCTCTTTCCAGACATTCAATGTAAGTAGCAGTACTTAACCTTAAAACTCTAAAAAAAAGTGAATATTAAATTCATATTTAGTTGTATGGGAAGTTTGTCCTTTGAAAAAATGTAAAAGGTTTATATTGGAACAGAGAGTTAGCGAGATATAAATGTTAAATAAACAACAAAGCAATGTAATGCTTTGAGCAATCTAGAATTTTTTTGAAAAAACATATTTGAACAGTCGCTCAGTGAAGAAAAAAAATTATTTAATCAGTGAAAGAATATAACCATATGTATGCAAAGGTTCATGAGAAGGACATTTCTCTGAATGAAGCATTGTTGTTTAAGGCTCAGTTATAAACATGGAAGGCCTTGGTCAGCTCAAAGGATGAGGAAATGCTCTGGAGAACACGTAAGTTCAGACTCTGAAGAATGAGTTAGTGAAAGGCTACAGTCCATGCAAATAATGGACTTTGTAAGAATGATCCAGTTAACAAACATAATACCTGGCCCTGTATCAACTGACGTAGAGCAGAAAATCAGGTTTATTTCTGAAGCACAAGTTTAGAAGGATCTGCTCAGATAAGTTTATCAGTTAATCTGATGCAGGTGCATGAAAGGAAGGGTGGAAAAAAACAAAAAACAATAATTCTGAACACAGTAGTTAACCAGTAACTGACTATACCAATCTATATGTAAAATAAGAGAAGAAGAAAAGAAGAAACAGTTACACACACTTGCAAATACATGATAAATCTTCCATCACTGGCAAGACTTCTCTGCTAGGGGGTCATAACTCTAAATCATAAGCGTGATCAGAATGTTTCTGAACATCATTTATGGATTATTCAAATCTGTTTTGCATAGGAAGAATACTAATGTGCATGGTACTTCATCCAATACAATAAATAACAATGGGATGGATGTTTATACTAATGGTAAATGTTAAATTTGTTTTTCAGCCAAAGTGCAGGAGGAAATTGATAGAGTGATTGGAAGAGAGAGAAAACCTACAATGGGAGATTTGTTAGAAATGCCATATACCA
Organism: Platyplectrum ornatum; assembly: GCA_016617825.1. Classification (NCBI taxonomy): domain Eukaryota; kingdom Metazoa; phylum Chordata; class Amphibia; order Anura; family Limnodynastidae; genus Platyplectrum; species Platyplectrum ornatum. The sequence continues at coordinate 58,897 of JABWIB010001789.1, read as the reverse complement.
ATGCCGTGATCCATGAAATACAAAGGTGTGGGGATATTGTTCCATTGGGTTTGCCACATATGACCTACAAAGACATGGACATTCAAGGACATTTTATACCAAAGGTGAGGGGATGTTGGTCATTAACTCATTTTCATATATTTGCTATTTAACTGGGTGTGAAAAGTTTCTATCATGTTTTTTCTTAGTATTCCCCCTTGTTTACATTTTCCTTAATTAAATCCACAGAATAATCAAGATTTCAGCTTAAGGGGCATATGGGGAGTATGCATGGGGCTCAGGTATTTAATATCAAGAGTATTTTTTTTAATTACTTTTTTCCTATTTCCTTTTTAGGGCACTACTATAATCACCAACTTGTCATCTGTGCTGAAGGATAAGAAAGTGTGGGAGAAACCTTTGCAGTTTTATCCAAAACATTTCCTTGATGAAAATGGCAAGTTTGTAAAGAGAGAAGCCTTCATTCCCTTTTCTGCAGGTAAACCGATAGAATACTTAATGTATATTAAGGAGCCTGGACTGAATCCTTCTTTAGAAAGTGGAGGAAAAGTGCATGAGGGGATCCTCTGCCGCATGGAACATTGTTTCGTACGGCAAGAAATCCGTCCCTGGGATAGACCTTCCCACCTCCCCCGTCCACCTATATTACGCTTGTTGGGGTGGAGCATTTAAAATGACTTAAACAAGACAGGGTCTGCCCAGATTTGTGTGATCAGAAGTTGCATTGGCCGCTGATCCCCACAAATGAGTTAAGGCAGGTGTTCCTTTTTCTGATAGAGGGAGAGGAGTGACAGGGGAGTTCCCTTCTCTCTCCCCCCACTGCCGTATGGGTACGCGAAAAGCAGGATCTGGTCTCATATCAATAAACAGAAGGAGTTAGCCCCTTATCACTGGAATCTGCTTGAGGCCATATAATATACACACCAAAGCGAGATTAAACTTCTGGTTTTAAGTAAAATTGTTGTCTGCATTAACAGATGTTTTGGCCACAGTTTACTGTTAAATAATGCAAGGAGGGAGATGAGGGAGAGAGGCGAAAGCACCTGATGTCTTGTAATGGATAAAAGTGATCCAAATCAAAACTTAGTTTCCATTTGTTTCTTTTATATAGTGGCAGCTCTTTATAGTGTGCACCCTGGTGACAAGATGATGCACAATTCTAATGTTTACTGACCCCTACACCTCTACTTCTATGAGATTCCATGCATGTCCTTCCTAATCTTTTGTACAGTGATCAGACTGCATTAAAAAAAAAAAACACTTTAGCCAAACCTTAAACTAGTGAATAAAGCTAGTAGTAGTGTGTTTCTTAGTAGTGTGTTTAAGGATGATTACGTAATATACGTGATGTATGTAATGTTGAAAATATGGCAATAACTGTTCTCTTGCAGGTCGTCGAGTTTGTTTGGGGGAGCAGCTAGCTCGAATGGAAATCTTCCTGTTCTTCACAAATCTTCTGCAACAATTTAAGTTTGAGATACCAAGAGATCAAGCTCGTCCTCGGGAAGATCCTTTATATGCACTTACACTAAGTCCATATCCGTATGATGTATGCGCTATACCTAGGATATAATTTACCAGCAAGTCTTCTTAAACACTGCTTATTTTACCACTTTCATTCAAAGAACTATTTCTTAATTATTGTGAAAGCCATATCTGTAACAACCATTATAACTATTAAGCAAATCATGCTAAATACAATGAAAGGAAATACTATGGAATTATATATATCTGTATCCCCGTATCCCAATGCCACTATTTCCACCTGTATGACCACAGTGCTTCTATTTGTCCCATATGTATGACCACTCATATTTCCACATGACCACTCATATTTTCACATACATACAAGAGGAAATAGGACCCATTGCTGCTATTAACCTGTATATGTATGTCACTTTTTTCTCCTCTATCTTTCCTATGAAACAGTTTCTTTAAATACAAATATAACTTTAAACAGCATCTGTAGTCTACATGTTTGAACCATGCAAGCCTATAAGAAATACCTTTTAGCAGGTATGACATACAAGAAGGAACATATGTGTTCATCTGGTATGGTCATAATATGTGTTTCCAACAGACATAATTTTACATTGATATTTCACACACAGAAAGAATTTATATTCATAAAACCTGAACTTTATTGGGTATATTTTCTTTGTGAGCCTCACAAGGTCCCCAATACAGATCTGTGTCACTGTGTCAAATCCTAGCACTTTGCATGTGTTACACCTGCAGGTTGCAATTCATTGAATTAGGACACAGTGTTATTATTGTTAACGTTTATTTATAAGGTGCCACATAGTTTCAGCAGTGCAGTACATGGTGATACATAGCATGTGGTACAGTGTAACAAACATTAAATCATATAAAGCATAGGGTTGAATGCCACAGCATAGCAAAAATGGAAAGCTCATGACGGAGAAGGAGCGGTTGGAGAGATAGAAGCTGAGCCAGGAGTGGACAGAGCCTGAGAGTCCTGGGGAGCGAAGAGTTTGGAGTATGAGAGCGTCGTCATCTGTGTTGAAGGCAGCTGAGAGATCTAGGAGAATGAGGATGGAGAATTGATCTTTAAATTTAGCGGTGAGTAGGTCAGTGGTTACCTTGGAGAGGATACCCCTGGAGTGCATTTAATTACAGGGTGTAGTGTAGGGTGCCAGTCAGCCAGGGGCGGATTGGGATCCCTAAATGGCCCTGATTTTTTTTTTGAAGTGGCCTCATGGGTGTCACTAATAGTGGTAGGTGGGGCCAAAACAAATTATCACCAGCATACATGCAGGGTAAAAAAACAGGGGGCATACATATAGGGGAGAAATAGGAGTGAAGTATAAATAAAGTGGAAAAAGGGTCATACATACGGGGTAAAAAAAATCAGGAAAAGGGGGGCATACACACTAGTTCCTCTATTTTCAGTGCATACAATGCTTTTGTATGACCACTGTCTTATTTCACCCCTGTACAGTATTTATGACCACAGTACAGTATATTTTCACATATTGTACATACAAGAGTAACTAAGACTTAGGTCATAGTTACATGGGGAAACAGGAGTACGGAGGGCATAAAGGGGAAAAATTTCTGTATGCACAAGTGCTCCTATTTTTCCCTATAGGAGCATAAATGTGAAGTGAAGAAAGAGAGGAAGAGAGCGGGTCTTCCTTCAGAGGAGTTTGGAAGCATTTTTGAAGGAGTTTGGTGAGAGGGGAGTGTCACGGTTGGGGTTTGGAGCATCCCATTGGGACGTGGGATGGAGGGCAGACTGTGTTGAGGGCAGCGGAGAGAACTTTGTTATAGAGGGAGACAGCGCTGTTAGAGCAGCACATGGTGGAGATAGGTGCAAGTAGAGGTTCATGGGAGGAAGAGAAAGAGAGCAGAGGTTTTGCTAGAGAAGAATACATTTAGGTGAGAGGGAAGGAGAGGGTGAGAAGGTGAGGGAAAAAGAAGAGGTGGTGGTCGGAAAGAGGAAAAGGGGAGATAGAAAAGTCAGGCAGGTGCAGGAGCGGGTAAAGACAAAGTCAAGGAGTGGCCATGATCATGGGATTATAAAGATGGATGTGTAGAGGAAGAGAGAGAGAAGGAAGTAATGTAACAAAACAAGAAAAGCAGCTAGTAAAGTAACAAAGCACAAAGTTAGATCTAGTGACAAATAATGGCAGTGAGAAGTGAGAAACTGTTGAGAAACCGGGTGCCTGGGAGACAATTTATGGCTAAGCACAGTTCCTGCATCATCCTTATGTCTTAGGGACAGCCATACCAAACATACATTATCCTAGAGACAGCTAAACCATACAGACATCCTAGAGGCTGCTATACCATATAGTCATTATTCTAACCATACATATAAAATATAGAGCCAGGAATTATTAAAAATAGTTAAAAAAGAGCAAGTGCTAACAAAAAAAATGTATTGCTTCAGTCTTATCACAATTAAAAAGAAGAGATATCCAGACAGTTGTAGGAAACAACAAATCAAATCACACAAAAATATATATAACACAATATGCAGCACATCTGCAAAAAGACACACATGGAGGGGTATGACAGTATACTCCTAAGACAGAAACTATAAAAAAAACCACAGTAACAGGAGTGCTATTTACAGCACTCTAACAATATATCCAATATATGTACATTTATTATCAATAATCATAACCACAGAACAAATAACAATTAATAATATCAATCTGTTAAAATATTTTAGGGTACAGGTCATATTAAGCAGCAGGCACATAGGACAAAAGAATGCTATTATAATGTATGCTATAATAAATATTAATAAATAAATACATTTCTATTTTAACAACAGGTACCATGACAAAAGTTACTATTTGAAGGATAAGGTTAGGCTATAGGGAAGGCGAGGGGAAGGTCACGGTTAGCCTGTGAGATGGTTATGGTTAGAGGAGAGTTAAGGTTAGGTTGTGAGAAACAGAGGGTTAGGGTCTCGGGAGGATTAAAGGTTTCGGAAACATAACAGGTTAAAAATGTACTGGTTGGATTGCTTCCATTGAGCAAGAAACTGTTGGCAATAACCAGTAGTGGCCAGTATTCTGGATTTTGTTTCTCAAAGTAATGGGTGCCTCCCTGTGGCTGAATGGCTTAAGAAACAGTAATGAATATCGGTGCTGCAATGAGACAGAGCTGGAAAGAAGGATTTCTGCCCGGCAATGGCTTCGTATATTTTCTCCAGATGCACACAGACATAATTTATGGGTTAGGAGCAGAAAGAATCATCCCCACTACATCAATATAAACAAACATTAAAAAAATAAAAGGAAGAAATTACACGAAATACATGTCAGACAGTTTCCCAACTGACGCCCACCAGGCCAACCTAAGCAGTTATCAGATGAATGCTAAATAATTACCTATCCAGCAAACTACATATATTGGAATGCAGCTGTTTATTCATGACAGATCTGTGAAAGAGTATAAACACCTGCTAACTTTCCTTCATCTCTGTCTTCTGGCTTCTCAATGCTGTGCTGTCTGTAATAAATATCATGTAGACATGACTACATCACACATCATGGTTATGAGAGAGAAAGTAGCACTAGGGCAGGCCTGCATACTGCAAATCTGTATGGGACTAATTCTATTCCCTGCAATCACCCTCAATAGGACCTATGAACGTTACCCTATTCCTGATCAGGCCCAGCACAATGTGGGTGATGTTCTGCTATTGATCTGTGTGACTAATTGCATGCTGAGAAGATGTAATGCAATATGTCCACCGCTACCTGAGTAAAGAAATAAGGGAAACATAAATAACCTCCTTCCCAAAGAAAGACTGCCATTAACTGCTTGGGCAAGCTGGTGCTTCTAGAATGCCAAGCACCAGCCCTGCCTGACCTACAACACAATATATATATACATGTTCATATATATACAATGTTCTAATCAGTTTCAGTCTGTCAAGGAACAAGCCATATAAGCTTTTAATATACTGGAACATGGTTTGCAAAATCCAGCTGCATTACTTCCATTACATATGTAATAACCAATGACGGATGAAAATTCCTTCGGTCAGTAAAAAATAGAATTTCTGATTACACTATTAGTCCATTTGAAGACACTGCCAAAACATTGGGTTATAGTAGGTGGAATCAGGAGTCATGGCACTTTAAAGCTATGCCCTTCCCATACTGGGAAAGAACTATTTTTTGTATAACAAACAAGGGCATACAAAAAAAACAAAGAAAAACAACAGAACAAAAAGAACACAAGACTCAGAGCGCAGGTGTGGATGTTGTAGGACCTGCAGTAGGAGCTGAGGCAGTGCTGCACTCACAGCGGCTGTCAGCCATTTCTACATCAGGGGGGGAATTCACTAAATGACGATTTACAGAAATCGTCAGTGGCTGATGATTTTGCTGACGATTTCCACAAATGTGTGTTCACTAAGTGACGAATGTGTTTTTTTTCGTCATTTTGTTTGACGTTTACAGATCGTCAATGGGATATCACGGTGACGAATTTTACAATACAATGGATACAAAAATGGAATTCACTAACTGATGAATATTGTATTCTCCCACACATCGTCATGACGATTTGTAAAAATCGTCAAAAGGCCAATCGTCAGCAGAGAGTGGAGATTTCC
>JABWIB010001789.1:40763-52574 GCA_016617825.1 Platyplectrum ornatum | reverse complement strand
ACATATCGTCAATACAAATCGTCACTTACTGAATACTATACATCACCAGTCCTTGACGATTTCAGATCACTGACAAACGCTGACGATATGAAATCTCAGCAAAAATCGTCAGTTAGTGAATTCCCCCCCAGCTGTTGCCAGCACTGAGGAAACTGCAGCANGGTGCCGGGGGCAGGAAAGCGAATATTGGTCATCATACCAGCTCAGGGACCAAAAGTGGATGAAGACCCCTGGCTATCCACACTTTGGGAGATCCTGAGTTATGAACATCAGGTGCAAATAGTAACCACGAGTACCCAGTGATATTTCAGATGTAGGTTCTTTGAGCGTATAGATCCTTAGGATACTAATTGTATAAATTTAAATTTAGGTATGCTTTACTTCTCTTCCGTCACTGCATTTCTCCTCTACAGACTCTTGTTTTATCACCTTTCTTTAATTTCTCCTGTATTTCAAAACTATATTATAGGCATACAGCTATGTATGAGCAGACACTGGTTAGTATATGGATTGATTTTTTTGTAAATTACAGAAAACTAAGGGATCACCTAAAAGTTCAGTCTTTAGCCCGAGCATGTGTGCTGCTTCTAAGGTAGTGTTGAGAAAACGTGCTGATATACAATAACATTGTATAGTAGCACAGTTTGGGTACTGGGTTAGTCCATTATTACCATATGCAGAGTGACCACACACATTTGCCATGAAAAAGGTCTGAAAACGACATATTAGTACCTGTTAATGTGGTTTCTTTTACTCGTCCATGGCACCGCAACAACAGGTATTTCCCCCTCACAGGTGCAACAGGAAAGGAAAGAAGACGCAGCGTATATAATGGACCCTCCCCTTGCTACATATGTCTTCTACTTCCAAAGCTTTAAATAAAATAGGTTAGTGACACAGAAATAATACAATAAAGGGAGGGATGCCTTGCGCCATGAGCAGCGCAACAACAGATCATGCTGAAACATTATCCAAAAGAGAGGGTAATTAAATTATAATAATAAATAAAGTATATACACGAGGGGTTAGTTAAATCGCTGCACTAAGCACCCTCCTCCCAAACCTCGCTGAGGAAAGGTCATCAATTTTATAGTGGCGGGTGAAGGTATGGACCGAGGACCAACCCGCTGCCATGCATAGTTCTGAGATGGAGGCCTCCTCCTTATCTGCCCAAGAGGCAACCATTTTGTGAATGCGCTTTAATATGCAATGGGGTTCTAACCGCTTATACTTCAATGATAGCTAATTTTACCCATCTAGCTAAAGTAAGTTTGGAAGGCGCATTCCCTTTAGTCCTTCCTTTGTATAGGATAAACAGTTGTTTAGAGCATCTAAACTCCGCAGACCTATCAATGGAAATGCGCAAGGCCCTCACCAAATCTAACTTATGGAATAACTCTTCCTTGGGGTTGGCTGGATTAGGTTAGGTCATAGAGAAGTAGAACCAGCTCCTGATTAATATGGAAATGTGATACTACTTTGGGCAGGAAGCTGGGATTAGTACGAAGGACTACCTTGTCGGGTAGGAAGGTGATAAACAGGGGATCTACCCACAATGCCTGTAACTCGGCTATCCTTCTCACAGAGGTGAAAAATTGTTTTCCAAGAAAGGAACCTCCTGAAGGGGTTCAAATGGAGGAATCATAAGTGCTTGTAAGACTATATTCATGTCCCAGGTGGCGACCAGATTTCTTTATATGGGTCTAATCCTATTTACCGGCTTCAGTTTGTGTCTGAATGGCAGATTGACCCCTGTGTGAGTAAGTCCTGGCGGGGATGAAGGGGCCATGGTGTGTCTACTAACATAGCTAGGGCCAGGGGAAACCATGATTTTCTTGGCCACCATGGCAGAACAGCGATTAGCGTGCTCCCTCTGAATTTTTCTTAGCAGTCTCGGAATTAATGGAATGGGCGGAAAGGCATAAGCTAGGTTGAATGGCCAAGGGTGTACCAATGAGTCTACGCCTGATGCTGACAGTCTCTGAATCTTGTCTTTGCGTTGTGTCTTGAGGCCATCAAATCTACATCGGGAAAACCCAATTTTTCGGTGATAGCTGAGAAGACTTCAGGATGGAGCAGCCGGATGGCAGGTTTGCCTGCTTAGTGAATCTGCGACCATACTTAGCTGACCCGCTATGTAAGTTGCTTTTACCGATAGAAATGACTTTTCTGCCCACTCGACTATTCTTGCTGATACTGCCACAAGTCTTCTGCTTTTGGTGCCTCCCTGCTTCCTGGCTTGTAAGATCTTGCTTCTGAATTCTCTTTGAGGGGGATCTGTAGGATCTGCTGGGTCCCCTTCTAGTCACCCAATATTGGGGTGGCCACTGAGATTTGCCACCCAAGTTCTGCTAATAATGTCATCCAGCATGGGGCTGAACAGGTAAGTGCCCTAGAAAAGTAAAGAGTCCAAGGTGGCTTCACATAAAAATTCAATAACGATTAGAATATCTTGCAGAGCCTTTAAGATATAAACATGCTTGGCACCTTCTACCACCTCCAGACTATGGCACCAGTTTAGCAGTACCCATACCCATAGTTGCAATAGCTACAGCAGGGTTAAGTAAAGCACCGGCCAGGAAATTTCTTTAGTACTACCTCTACCGTTTTCTCCATGGGATCCCTGAAAATATTGATATCTTTCAAAGGTAGGGTGGTTCTCTTAGATATGCGGGCAACTGCGGCATCCACTTTTAAGATGCTCATCTTACGATTTAACGTCCAGTTAGTCAAACTAGAGAATTTCAGGATTTCCCCTTTCATCTGATATGATATTTAATTACTTTTGAGAGTGGAAAACACTTAACAGGTCTTGTACTATTTACCTGTTCCTTCAGATTCACCAATATTAAGGGATTTGTGAATCAAAGTAAGCAGATTGTCAACTAAGTCAGGATTAAAGTCTACATCTTGTGCATATTCTCCTTAGACTGGGCAGATCCTCCCCAGACTGGATGCAGCCAAGCTGCGAGGAAGCTCACCTGCCGGGGACAACACTGGGAGGGAGAGCTTCAACTGCTTCTGCAGCACCAAGGAAAGGAAAGAAGACATATGCAGCAAGGAGAGTGTCCATTATATATGCTGCGTCTTCTCACAGGTGCAACAGGAAAGGAAAGGAGGGACATACCCCCTGTTGCACTGCTCATGGAGGAGGCATAAGGAAGTTGCTTGAATTAACCAATCAAGATTTCAAGGAATTAATTTTATTAATGAAAATGCCTAATTTTAACACTCAATGGAGATCCAGCATTTTATATATTACAATAATCACAATGTATATCAGCCATCTTTTTCTTCCATGAAAATGAAATACACAATTCCATCTGATGCGCTGTGGCTAAAAGGGTTACAAAGTGGATATTTTTTAAATCCAAAAATCTACAAATTTTGATATTTAAAATACATCTTTTTCTTGCCCAAAGTAAAATATATATAAAGTAGAAGCACGTAATTTGTTTTACATAGACAGGGTATGACAGGAAGTCAGTGTATGGATTCAGCCCTTGCAAAATTCTGTTTATCAACACACATCTTATGTAGGTAAATGTAGAACACAAAGAACATATGTATTGCATTAAAGTAACTAATATCAAACACAAAACCCACTTAACANAAAAAAAAACAAAAAACCCCAAAACACAAATCTCATTCTGCTACAATAAATAATGCCATATTCTATGTAATTGTGTTTGCCCACTAAAGGGAGATAAATACTTATTTTCTCAGAAGAGGAAAGTGCAAAACTAATTTTCTTGTAAAGCTTATAGTTACAGTATATCTGTACAGAGAACTTTATCACACGTTTTATGTTAATGTAATTTTGCTTCTCTAAATATGCTACTGGTAGATAAATGTGTCTTTCACAATTCTTCATTCATTAAATCATACTTCAATCATAACGAGTTGAAACTCAAATGAATAGTTAATTAGAAATGCAAATATAAATATTGTTTTGAGGTACTGGAGGCCTACAGGTAGATCTATGCAAATCTCATGCCTCAGAGTTTAATATTCTATAGAAGAACAATGCAGCATTAACTGTAGGACACAAAAGCAGTAATTCTAGGAAGCAATGAATTCTAGTAACTTGCCTAGAACTTACTGAATTGCTAACAACCTCTTCATGGGATAAATGTTGATAATTAAATCCATCTAATAACTTGGGACAATAAACAGGTTTATTGGGAGGCTGAGGTCAGACAAGGAAAGTCTAAGTAAAAAGAAACTGTAATAGCCAAGGAGNTCCTCGAGTCCAGGTACAAGTGCCACTAATTCATCTTCTTGTCATCCGCAGGTGCATAAGGAGGAGGCCGCTCCTACAAAATGAAAATAAAATGTCAAATTATTAGTTGGTTACAGTATTTTGATGAAGACCACAGACAGTACAATTAGAGTTAAATTTATGACATCTACAAGAAAAAAAAAAAAACAGTAAAAATTTTATTACTGTATTATTATTATTTCTAAAGGTGGCCTGGGCCTACTTTAGCTTTTATACTATTCTGTTGTGTTTCATAGAGTTTTGGGAAACCAACAAAACTTAACACAAACGGATTTCCACTCACTTTAACAATAGAGCAAAACACGCCATGATTCCACTGAGTCCACTACTATTATTATTATTAGGCTATTTAAATTGTACAATATATATAGATAAAATTTGAATGGTTTCTAGGGTATTATGGTTCCATTATATGGAATATAAATGCTCACTAAAGACATAAAAAAACAAAAAACACAGAAAAACCACCCAGGAAATGTCCTTTCAATTGTTTCTTAGGGTGTGCTCTATTGTTCTAGCAGAAACATTTTCCAAATTGGTGCATAAATATATTTACATTTTTCAGCAAGATGGTGATCCTGGAAGTGTATGTGTAGGATCACTATAACCCCCCACCGCCTAGATAGTCTTGGTAGACAAAAACTTAACAGACAAGAAATGAGTCCCACTTGTGTTACAACATATGGTTTTGTTGGATGAACTCCACTTACTTCTATGGTCTGCACAGCCCTGGATACCCCCTAACCTTCTTCTTTTTCCAAATGGTCTTGCCTCAAGTCATTAGCGTTATGGTGTGTGGGACTTGATATCAAGCCCATCCCATTCTTATTAACCATCCATAGTGATTCATCACCACTTTGATAAATAAGTGGGACTTTGAAAGTCAGTATCAAATATATATTAGTATATACATATACTAAACATATTCATCGGTCAATTGTCCTTATGCAATAAAAAAGTTTTGATAATTGTATCTACTAAAGGTTCCTGCCAGTTGGTCTGATGAACTGATGCATGCTGAATATGTGACATACTAAATCTCTGGCCTAAGCTTACGAAACGGTGAGATTTCAGTGAGATTGTAAAGTGAGGATGTTGCCCATAGCAACCAATCAGATTCAAGCCAACATCCCCACCTTTCAATCTCACTGCTTAGTAAATTTAAGCCTATGGGGTATATTTACTAAGCGGTGAGATTGCAGTGAGATTGAAAAGTGGGGGTGTTGCCCATAGCAACCAAGCAGATTTGAGTTCACATTCTCCAGCATGTAAAATGAAACTGAGAGCAAATATACCCCTCTCTCTCAAATTAGTTCCTTGAATCTACTTAGAAATTGCGATAAAAGTTTTCTTTCCCAAAGCAGAGTTTGTTAGTTGTATCTTGCTAACATTTTTTTTTTGGATATTTTCATTATATATTTACATTTTGTATTTTCGCATAATTTGTATTCTGTATTTGCATACCATTTTTAGTCTAAATAAACCTTTGTTATTTTGTTTATNAGTGATTGGTTTGAACATGAACTTTTTTACCATACATAAATCATGCCCACAAGCCATGTGCCCATATTGCTCTCTCGTGTGTCATTTCTGGGACATAGCAATAAAATATTGACAATCTATAGCAATTTCAGAGCATCGACATTCATAATTTGGCAAGCTTTACTCACCATGGGCATGTAGACATTGTGAGGATTTGCAGGGTTGTAATATGCACTGGATGCAGCTTCTGCTGCTTTGCCACCACCTTAGGAAAAATGAAGAGCCAATAAATCTTTAATATACCAAAAACTTTCCTTAACTANTACTTCCTGTTCTCCATAAAAAAAACAAATAAAAAAACACAACAAAGGTTTTTTTATAAATGTAAGCACATATAGGGCTAAATTCTGGTATATGTTCAAAAAAATAAAGGATATGGGACAAGAGACAGAGCTCTTTGCATTTTCCAAACAGAGGTCTGAAATTCCGTGCAGGTTCCTGGAACATACGTCCAAAGCCCTATACAAAATGACGCATCTGCTACCATTCGAAAGGAGATCTGTGCATGGATCAGGATCAGATTCTTTATTGTGTATAACAGAAGCACATTTATAACAGTGTTGCCTGGACTGACAGGGCTACAGATGATCTTATGCCATTCTGTAAATTGTATGTATAGAATGTGCACATCTGTAATACCAATAGACAGTGACAAAATACCTTGTTTTACATATAGTCATCACAACATACCGGGTTGCGCCCATCCTGAGGAAGCAGGAGCTGCTGGGGCTCCTGAGTATGGTGGTCCTGGATAAGGTGGTGGAGGTGCCATAAACAGAGGATTCATCTCAGGGGGATACATGCTATTTCCTAAGAAAGAAGAAAACAGGTTTATTGACAAAATTGTTATCAATATGGCATTATCTAAAATAAATATCTTAAATATTACTTAGCAAAAATTAAATACATATTTAATACACAGTACAAACAGATTATTTTGTACAACAAAGATGATAACCCCTGATCTTAATAATCATCACGCATTATCGCTGAAGTGTGGAGCAGATATTTGGATCTTTCCCCAGGAAAAATGGTTCTGGTTATCAGGCAGCTCCGGCTGGCCGTGATAACCTTTCCTTTCTAGTGGGTGCCCAACTTAAGGGTTAGATTTAGTAAACTGAGAATTGAGAAGTGGAGATGTTGCCCATAGTAACCAGTCAGTTTCTAGCTGACATTCTTTAGTATGCAATAGTAAATATGCAATAAAAGCTAGAATTGGATTCATTGCTATAGGCAACATGCCCACAGCTTAGTAATTGTTCATTACACAAAACAAACATGATATTTTTTAATTACTATTAATGGTCTGAAGAATGTCTTAAGAATAAAGGCTTCAAGAAAGAATAATCTTTCAATACACATAGCTTTATGTTAGTTTTCTTCCTTGTAATGGCTTATTACCTGTTGGTGGAGCATATGGATACCCCATAGGCTGAGGACTTGGAGCATATCCATTCATAGCTGGGGTTGCATAGGGATATGGTCCGGCTGGAACATATCCTCCTGGTACAGGGGTGTATTCACCTGGTCCATAGTTTCCTGCTGAATATGCAGGTGTGTATCCATATCCAGGATTAACAGCCTGAGGGGCTCTGGAAGCTAAACAAATAAACATGTAAAATTAATATTAGAATAATTACTGAAATATTAAACATACATTAATAACTTATATATAGGCTTGAACTAATTTTTCAGATACTTCTCTGTCTGCCCACTAAAACGAAGCCTTTCTTCAAGGATACAATGCAAGAGTGTGCATGTTTTAATCACATTCCTGTAGTTTGCAATCAATATATTTTTTATTTGCAATAATCCATGTAACAGCCAAATAGCATTATTACATGAAAACATTCCACGAGCAATAACTCCAATAAACACAAACTGGTAGACATAAAATTGGAAACGTATGCAACTTTCAACTGCATTACGACTTGTGTACATGTAAAACTCGAGGAAGCAGGGAAAATTAGAAGCTCAGCCCCAGATCCCAGCTACACAGTAGGTCTCTCACCAGATCCCTGCTCTATACAGATGAGGGGCAATCACCCCGAAACAGCTCTCTATAGAGGGGCAACTCTTCCTTTAGGAAGTGTTGGTTACTGGCTTGCCATTTATTCCCAGTCATGTTTCAAAGACTCCTAAGTGGGTTGGATGTGACTAGTTCAGTGATGGCTAACCTTTTCGGCTTGGTGTGTCAAAAATCGGAAAAAAAGCATAGTCTTCCTTGGGTTGTGTGTCACTTCAAGAAATATCAATAATTTGGTCATATTTGCAGCCCCAACAAAGATTACAAAGAGTTATATTTTTAATATATTTATTAATTCAATAAGCAAAAATACTATTAAAGATTTACTTTAGTGACTCTTCTGTTGCTGAATTGCATTTGTAGGGTTGTATTTAGTGCACTTCAGGGCCAAGCAAGCGCTGCTATCTTCAGCTGTCAGTCTGTTTTTGTGGTTTTTTTTTTTGTTTTTGCCCCTTTATGTGTTGTCTGTCAGATTTCTACCAGTCCAGTTCCCTGGGTAGGTGATTGTGTATTCCCTGTTCCAGGGCTCTGGGAGACAGCAAGCATTTCTAATGGCCNGGAGGTCAGGGAGCCNTCCAGGCACAGTAAGGCAGCATGGCTTCCTGAGTATATAGGTACANGGAGGCNGATGACCCCAAAGCACAGACAGGNGTAACCCACAAACCCCAGTCCAGAGCCAAAGAGAAGTACATCCGGCNGCTCTGACTCCAAACCAAGCCTTAGTATATGGCAACTGGTTCTCTGGAGCTATCGCGCCAGCAGTGACACCGCGCCTCCATGCAGGGATTGAAACAGAGAACAGCTAATCAAATGGCAGCCTCTAAATGTGCAGGTTTTCCACATCAACAGGCGTGTCAGTCTAACTGCCTTGACACGCGTGTCATAGGTTAGCCATCAGGGGACTAGAGGAAGACTACTTCCAATAGATGGCGCTAGAGATTCTGCTTCTTTTCCCAGACGCCATTTCAATACAAGATAGAGGGGAACGAACAGTCGCTAACCTCTAAAATAAGTGTGCATTCCTGTTTTATTTTGCAATAAAGAAATATACAAGATTAGTTTCTTATGCTGGCCATACACCTATAAGATGTGAAATAGCATGAGATTTATCTTAAGATTTCTCTTGAACTCCCCAGCAGCTCTGTAAACAAGATTTGTCTTTTTTGAGATGTGATGTGCATACAATCATAAGATTTATCTTATTCAATTTCACATCTCAGATCATTACACCTCTGACCTTTCTAGAGATCAGCAGATCATTGCTCTGTCCCATCTCCTCCTGACACATACATAGTGATATATCCAGCAGAATGTTACACCACTGACCTCTCTAGAGATCTGCAGAAAATTGCTCTGTAGGTCCTCCAGTCGGTGGGGGTCAGGGCTTAGCGGAGGGGTTAGAAAGGTGATGGAGCAGGAGAGGTTAACATAAGATCACTAATGCTGCAAGTCATATGAAGAACGGAGGGTGGGAGGGATCGCAGATACACCGCTACCTGCAGCAGGCAAGATTCAGAGATGCGATGTGCGACCAACAGGAGGGGAGAGGAAAGATTTCTCCATAAGAATGCAATGAAACATGAAATATACCTCCATATTGCATGATTGCAATATCGTATAGGTGTATGGCTAGCATTTGTCTCTTTCCCTTATGTGTTAAGTAAACACAGAGAGACACTTTCATTTGCAGGGGTAACTCATTGTTGATCCTACAGATATCTCCAGCATTACAAGGCTTCACTTTCACGTAGATTGAAATATTAGTCTTAAGACTTAAATATGTAAACTGGGGGGCAGATTGGCTACTAGCAGGCCTTTACTATAGATAATAGATCGATATAGAGGTGATTATTAAATAGCTATAAAAGAGGGAGATCCATAATTCACACACATTATTTGGTGATTTTGTACATATCTGGGTGCTGCAGGTTTCTATTTTTACAGNAATGCTACAAGCTTGTCGTGGTTATGACATATGTGGATTACTGTTCTCCACACAGCAGCAATGAGTTTTTCATGTCCTTAGCAATACTCTCCTGCCCATTCAGCAGTTTGTCTCTAGGCCATCTTAACCTGATGCGTCTTCAGCCTATGCCTGTGCTGGTGGGTATTATTTTCTAGCTAGAAGAGGAATTAGTCCTGGTCCCCATTTCTACATTTACCATATGCCTCTCATTGAAGGTGACAGCCCTGGTCTCCTCCTTGTGCTCTGGACACAAATCACTTTTACATGGCAGCAATCCTTTATATTTATGTGCAGGTACTAGATTGTATTCTATATAGCACATATTGTTTATAGTCCCTATTTTTCATTGTCCTGCATTACTTGTACTTTTGACAGCTGTTTCACATAGACAGCATTGTGACGTTTTACACATTTGTTTACTCCTGTTGCCAGAATACGTCCCAACCGCTTTTAGGGGACTGTCCAGCTGTCCCTCCCACCTCCTGGTTTGTCCCGCTCGGCTAAGGGGACAAACTTTGTTATTAATATGATGCCGCGAGTCACAGCATCAAAAAGGGGCGGAGTCAGGGTGTGACAGGGGCCGAGTTGGGGGTCCTGGGCTTATGTGTCCCCTAGCCCAAACCATTCAAATTGGGAGGTACGAGTTCACCAGCCAATGAAGCCCCGCACTTGGACACACCTGTGGTTCCTGGGCACCTGGCCAGGCAGAGGGGCACAGGGAGAATACCATGACAGAGATGACTGCAGCAATAGGGTAAGCTGCTTTTCGTTTTCTCTCTCTCTGTATAACGGTGTGGGTTTTGGGTTATATATATTTATTTTTTTTGTTGCCCTTCACCACGCCCTGAAGAAAATGAGGGGGCAGGGCTTTATACAAGGGGGTGAACCCTTGAACATTACATACACATACCATTGGTTGCCAACTTAAACATTTGCTGTCCAAATTCAATGGCTCCACCACTATTAAAGGTGAGTTTAAATGATGCCTCGCCTTCCCAATTACCTGCAATAGCAGACAAATGACTGGTTAGTATCATATATGTACATGTAGAACATTCAGGATATAAGGGACAATAATTTAAAAGACATGTATAGACTATTTTTGTAAGGTGTAATAAATGTGGTTAATAAAGTCTGAATTATGAATGATCCACTAAGCAAGACTTTGAGATAGTAAACAGTTACCACTCTGGCAGCAGCTACTGGTGCTTGCTTATCAAGGGCAGATACCTTTGTACTCTTAGGCATAACAGAGCATTATGGTAAAAGCATGTTTCTGGAGAGGACTTTATTAAATGTAAAATCAGTAGCTTCAACAGTGACAAAATATTACAACCTATGAAAATATAAAACAAGTTAGAAGCGGTCAATGTGTTTGTGAATAATATTGGACAATAATAAGCTCTATGTGGAGACTAAACATAAGAGAGAGCGTTAATGGATTCCTCTAACTGTTCTTGCTACTCACGCACCACCAGGTTCTGCGCTTATAGTTCCTTTGATGTAGTTTGCAGAGAATACTGGCTGTTCTATAGAGCATCCCTTCACACGATAGAACGGCATATTAAAGGACAGCATAGGATCCTTCCCCTTACTCACAAAAATCACCTGAAAAGGAATAAAAACTGTAGTCATGTATTCTACTCACAGCACAATAAACCTACAGTATATTATATTTCTTCATGATATTATATGGTGACAGGTACAGACCATAGAAAATGGCTCTATTGTGGTAGATAACAAGTGTGTAAAACAATGTGTTCACTAAATCTCCCTTAGCATACTGTTTTATAGGCAGTAGTTCATACATATAGCAGTACAGTAAGTTCTCAGAGTAGGGGGGAAATTCACAAAACTCGAGTTTGGGCAACCCGCGGCTGCGAGTTTATCGCAGCCGCGAGGTTACAAGTACGCAGGCGCGAGGTCACCGCGTCTGAATGTTGTTGAATGTAGACGCGGTGACCTCACGCCTGCGTACTTGTAACCTCGCGGCTG
>JABWIB010001789.1:18480-36663 GCA_016617825.1 Platyplectrum ornatum | reverse complement strand
ACGAATTCGTCAGCAATATCGTCAGCCACTGACGAATTCTTAAATTCGTCAGTTAGTGAATTCCCCCCTAAGTCAGGATACAATAGGATAAAAGGTCAAGAATTATACTACAATGTTTAGCACCAATAACTTTCATTAAAATCCCAAAGAAACTGGAATAGAATGAAACAGAATAAAAGTTATGACAATGAAATCTTAAATGATGTACATGTGAGGGTAGTACACTGCCCTTGCACACGCCCTGGACCCTATCTTTTATGTATCCGCCCGAGTTTAATGAATGTGTAGTGTAAATAGGTGAGCACAGTGGACTGGATCCAGACTGAAGACCTGGAGACAGAAACTATACGCAACATAGAGTGCACAGGCACACCCTATATGTGCTCTGTATGGATCTGGTTTGGAAGAATTCAGCTCTCCATGATGTATGCTAAGTTAGGATCAGGTCCAGCGTTATTAATTACTCTGTTAAACAATGATTATGTGTAGTATATATGTATCACCTTTGTAGAATTCATGGTTAGTCATATATTTTTTCCCTCACACACACAAGCGATGCCTTCTAAAAGAACCAATACTGCAATATATCACCCTTTTATAGAGCATTCGTTAAATGGTTAAATTGAACCCTCCCTGCGGAAGTGTTGCATGTTACTGACAATGCGAGGACTGGTCCACTTAATTAAGGCACCTGGCTGAGGTTTCACCGCCATTTCATTCTGCTTCTGAGATACCAGTGAATACTGTGCTGTGTTTCTCTGCCGTATAGCTAGCTTTGTAGTGAAGTGATTTCAAACAACAGAAATGCTGATTGACTCAGGTCATGAACCATTGCTACAAGCTTTTACAAGCTGCAATGTCGGTGACCAAGACAAAGACTTGGCCCTTCATGACTGTTGTATTGCCTATGACAGTGAATTTAAAAAGTAACCTTGTCCATGAGTTTTTTAAAATATGCATACCAAGATCAGCATTTCAACATGAAGACAATGAATATGCTTATCTAGATAGTCCATACTGCTTGAAGTATGGCAGCCAGTCAATGCAGTGGTAAAATGTGTATAAACAATGAACCCTCCAGGTCTCAGCAACAACAATAATATCGCCAGTGTTAAGTGCTTTGTGTAAATAGTTCATAGACATGTTTGTTTCCCAAGCCAGGATGCTGAGTGGTGTGAAGTTAAGATAGCATTCTATGAGCTTTAAATATTTCCTTCTGTACTGGAAGCCATAGATTGCACTCTAA
This sequence comes from Platyplectrum ornatum, assembly GCA_016617825.1. Taxonomy (NCBI): domain Eukaryota; kingdom Metazoa; phylum Chordata; class Amphibia; order Anura; family Limnodynastidae; genus Platyplectrum; species Platyplectrum ornatum. Next base: position 35,417 of record JABWIB010001789.1, on the reverse strand, counting down.
TGTTAAAATATAACTGCTTTAATTCTAAAACAAACACTACATAGACTGTAAACATGTGGAACCAATAAAACCACTTTTTGTGTTTTTTTTACTTTACCAATATTGGTAACAAATACAGATTTAAAGATTTTGAGAAAACATGTCATATGTAAATATTTTTGAAAGATGGCCACATTTCTAAACATTTTTTCTCTGAGAGAATTTGTGCCAATGTCACCCTGGCCAACTGGAGGACATCCACACTGGGTCGTGGTCGCCTTCCTCTGGATGCAGGTAAGGACACAGGAAAGGAGGCAGGTGTATGTAATGGAGTGGAATCTAATGAGGTTGGAATCACTTGTAAGCTTTGGTTGTAATGTGACACCATTGTCTCGCACAATGTTTGCATTTCACTGCGTGATTGAAATATTCTGTTCCTCATGTCCTCCCGGATACCTTGCATGATATGATTTAATAAAGCAAACAAAATATTATGTTGCTTCATGGCAACACAATGTCTATCAGAGCTTATTGTAAGCAGTGCTCTTAGCCGGGTTCTTCACATAAAATCTATTATTGGCTTGTTGCCCTCTCAAAATCTGGTGCTGTAAATGCTTAAGAATAAGAATAACCTCATGCAGATTTAGAACGTACCAGCTACATTTATTAATGATAAAGAAGTTTGCTCTTTCATTGTTCTCTGATTGTCGACAAAAGGATTCTGCCGTCATTTTGCCGACATTTTTCTCTGAATAGGCAGTGGAAGGTGTAACAATTTCATTAATACTTTCTGGCAACAGTGAATGTAGAATGTATTAATGTAATGATTGCACTTGCCATTTTCTATACTCATTTATTAACTGACACATTAGTAGCCACAAATAAAAAAAAAAAAGAGTGAAGGGGACCCACAAGGTCCACCACCAGCGCTGCAATCTACCACCATAAAAATATTATTAAAGTACAGGTGTATCTGCAGCTGTACCAGCGAGACTAGGTGATGCCTCTTACTAAACAATAAAAAAATGTGGAATGTACAGCGCCAATAACCTAAATTCAACAGATGACCCAAACATAAATGCACACAATAGGCAAGTGGTAAATAAAAGCAAAACTTTATAAGAGACCATATAATGCATATATCATATACAAAACTCAATCCCAATACAATCCCAAAAAAGGCAAACAGTGAATGTAGAATGTATTAATGAAATGATTGCACTTGCCACTTTCTATACTCATACTCATCATATAATCATGCCACTTTCTATACGTAGTAGCCGCAAAAATGTTGGCAAAAGGAAATAGGAATTATAATTGCCAACATTTTCACTGTTTACAAGCCAGGTATGAATAAAAATGTGTGAAGGGCAATGCATTTCATTTAAATACGAAAAATATGCACTTGTAATACCTTTAATAGGATGAGGAATTTTTTTTTGGCCGCAGGATTTTTATTTGTAATTATTGAATTGAACAAAGTGATAGCGCGTGTTATTCAGTATGCAAATTAGGAAATAGCGTGCTTTATCACTTCTTTATCACTTCTGCCCAATGATGTCAGGTACATCAAACACCGGATCCACCAGCTTCAGCACCTATCCACAAGATATAAATACAGCCCCGGAACGACAGAAATACACACACAAACTTGTTTGAGAACACATTTAAATATGCTGGATGCGCAGATACCAATCAAATTCAAGCCCACATTCTCCAGTATGTAAAATTAAACTGAGAGCCTGAATTTGATTGGTTGCTATGGGCAACATTCCCACTTTGCAATCAAGCTGCTTAGTAAATCTGGGCACTGGTGGTAGATTTACTATGGGCGATTTACTATGACCCCTTTTTGGTAATTTTTTTTGTCAACTGGGCAAATGTTCAAATGCTGAAACCTAAAAATGTGCTATTTAAAAAGGGGATGATGTGTGGTTCAAACCCAACTTTTACATTTTGAACAAATACCCCTACATTCCCCATCTCTCATTCCTTTAAGCATGTTTACACTTATACAACAACAAGTGTCTGAATGGGCATGTATACCAGGTCATGCTTGGACTTCCATCATCGTAACGTTTGTAAAAAACCCTACACAGCTACAATGTTACCTTTCCCTAAGTACATTAAATGTGTCACAAACATAGTAAAATAGTAAAATCCTAGTATTACATAGTAAAATCTATTTTTATTATTAAGAGGAAAACTATTGTACTTTTCATTCAAAAGTCTCCTGTCTTCTTTGTGCATCAGTAGTAGAATGACATCATGCTTTTAATGAAGAAGAGTTATTCCCAGATAATTCCTGGGTGGCCTTGAGTCTGAACAGCCTGAAGGCAACCCAGGTAGTTCACTGAAGAGTTTATTGCCTATGTAAAAAATGTTGGTTTAAAGCCAACCACAGTTGAAAGATAATCCTATGCCGTCAATTGACAGTTTTTATCAATGAGTTACTGGGTTCAGTGTGACCCGGGAAGTGTGACCCGGGAATTTCATCCAAAATACCAGGAAATTACCAGATCAACAGTGCAATCTGAACAGGGTTGAACATCTGAAACGGTGTGAGCCCTGGCAAATACCAGCAAAAGCTGGGTTTTTGTGGGGTGGTAATCTAAATGCAGCATTACCTATTATTTTCTTAAAATAAGTAGTGTCGGAGAGTGGGTATGGAAAAAGAGGAAATTTAATGAGGTGCCTATTTCTTTGCAGGAACTAATAATTGTAAGGTTTTGGTAGAGAGCCCCCTTGGTAACCCATTTTATAGGTTGAAACCCTATGGTGCATTAAATGGGTTTTGTGAATTGAGCTCAGAAGGATCTCTTGTTGGCTCAAATTGCATACTTGGAGACTAAACATAAGGCTTCAATGTCTCCTACTGTTGTGGCCGAACTTGTGGCAGCCCATTCGTTCATTAACATGCTCCTTAACTTCAAAATTAAATCTGCCTATCAGGTTTGCCATAATGAATTTTACATTTGGGGTACAAGTCAGGCTGTATGTTGGCTAACGCAGACATTCAGAGAGCCTCCTCCTATATCCATTCCATACGTGGTCGTAGCGGGACCATCTCCACCTTACTGAGGATATTGGTGTAGCTTTTTAATCTTATTACTCTACTCTATTATATAACTTGCGGCCGCCTGTGACCCCTACTGAACTGTCGCTCCGTGGGCAACATATTTGTGCTTATTGAGATAGGATTCCCTGCCCTGTCAGACTTTGATGCAGCTGAACTAGAACACCCATGATGGTTTTCCTGTCTCTTATTACAAGGCCGATAGAGAGGCGTTGGTTCACTTCTTACTCCAGGCTTTTAACTCAGCCTGTGTTCATGACCCTTTCCCAATACAAAATTTAGAAGCCCATATTACGGTCATCCCCAAAGAGGGCAAGGATCCGACTTCATGTACTAGTCATAGACCCATCTACCTGCTAAATGTATAACTTAAACTCTATGTAAAATTACTGGTGAACCAGCTGAAAGCTTTCCTGCCCGACTTGATTCACTCGGACCAGGTGGGGTTAGTGCCCAGCAGAGAAACAAAGGATAACACCACAAAGGCCATTGATTTGGTACATGGGGCCACCACGGCTATTCTCCTCTTAACAGATGCCGAAAAGGTTATCATTTCAATTGTCAAACGTTTCATTTGGATGGGTAAGAAGACTAGGTTAAAATTAGACATTAGGACGGCCTTCAGCTACCTTATGTTTACTTGGGCCTGCATACTTAATAGAGTCTTGGAGTGGACCTTAAATATTTCTACAAAACACTGGATAGCTATTGAAAGTCACTCTCTTGGGTTGCCGGTTCATTTAGCTTTGTGGGTTCCCTCCCCTCCTAAGATCTCCCATCCTACTATTTCTCCAACTCTGAGCATCTGGTGGGCTCTAAGGGCTCTACCCACTATCTTAACTGCGACCTCTCTTTTGCATTCTATTTTGGGTAACACATGCTTTCCTCTGGTGATGTCTCTCCCCGCCTTCCAGATGTGGTCCCTGCCTGCTTTGTACATTTGGTACAGGTTTGGGCCGTCTTTTCTGGATCTTAGAGAAGCTGGTCATCTTCCTGAAGGGGAATTCTGGAGCTATGTGCAAATTAGGTCCTTTCTGCACCACTCTGCTTCGAATGTTTTGCCTTTAAGCCCCCATACTCTTTTTGAAACACTTGGCTTGGCTTCTGATATATATATCATATATATAAATTTCTCCTCTCAGATTTATTTAACATGCCTTCTCCTTTCCTTAAGACTTGGGAACGGGACCTCTGGTTTACTATTGATTACTATTGAAATATTACTATTGAGGATCAATGGTCGAAGATATTCCAGAATTCCTCTATTAGCTCTCCCAGGAAGTCAATGTAAAATCCTACAAACTCCTTTCTAGATGTTTTAGGACCCCGGACACAGATATTATCAAGGGATATCTAATCAATGCTGGCAGTGTCAGGGTTCAGTTCTTTTGGTTCAGTTCTGTATATCACCTTCCTTCAGCCTATAAAGGATCACTCTTACATTACCTTAATCAGGCGGCTAAGGTATTAATTACAATTAAGTAGCGTTTCCCACATCTTCCAACAATTTCTGACTGGTTGACTAAAATTTTTTTTTTTTCCGGACTATGGACGAAATTCAGGCCTAAGACCCTTCCTCCTATGACAGGTTCCATGCCACATGGACATTGTGATTAGAATTTTAGGCTTCTGACACCTATAAATCCATTTTGGACTAAATTTGCTTGACTTCACTATTGACTCTGCTTCTGCTGATGCTTGCTCCAAATACACAGTATTTGGTCCCTCCAAGGGATTGCAGCGATATATATGTTCTATTTGATGTATATAGCTTTCTTCAGTAGTGTCTTCATTTCTTTTTTCTTTTCCTCTTCTCTATTCTTTTCTCCCCACATCTTCTGTGGTTTCACTCTCTGTGTACCCCCTTTTCCCCTCCCCTCCTAGTTTTCTACTGTAGTTTTAGTGCTAGATTTCTGGGGTATGACTCCTGCATTACCTATTTTGGGATTGTATGGTTTCCATTTTACCTCGGTTAATCTTCTATATGATTGTTGTGCTGGTATAATTTATCTTATACCGTGGATTCCTCTCNTGCTGTTATTTTACCTGTATTTCCCGATGTGCCAGTGTTTATATGTTTTCTCATGTACTACTTTGTACTGGTTGTTTCCCATTTTGTATATTTAGTATTGGTTTGTAGAGATTTGGCCTTACTACTCCCTGTTATAGCTATGTCACCCTTTATCTGAGTAGTACCCCGCTACTCCTATTGTTGCAATGTGTACTGGTTGGTTGATACAGGGTTAACTTGGCTAATACAATAGCATATGTTTTAACATAGGTAAGTCTCATTTTTATATACACATACAAAGTCTGTAATTGTATTTGCACAATTATACAGTCTCAACGAGGCTCTGTGTGAGTTCTGTTCCACTATATTCGTGGTAGGCTTACAGTTCTGTAGATAGGTCCAAAGTTTCTCAAATTCCCGCTGCAGCTGTTTGCGTTCCAGATGTGGTGCAGTTTCTTTTTGCATTATACTCACATTGTATTTACTTGCAAACTGCCCGTAGTGTGTTCTTGCTAAAATACGCACCATCTAGCCAACCAAAACACTTTGCATTTTTTGTGGACATCCACGAATTTGCCAGGAAACTGACACTCAAAAGATTTTTCGAATATTAAAAAAAGGAAAATCAAATAGAAAACCCATTACCTATGAAAAAAGAACATAAATTAAAAAACAAATCCACCTTCTATCCAACACAAAGTAGAGGGCATTACGTGGAAACCTTTACTAAATCAGTACTTAAGGAATTAGAAGATAAACTCAAAAAGAAAAAACATCAAAAACTGAGAATAAGAAATATTACTAGGAAAGAAGAAAAAGCTATCAAAGAAATAATCTTAATGTGATCGGGCAGAACAATAGTCTCGGGCATTAACTCTGTGACAGCCAAACTATCGCAGTTCATCGACGTAACATTACAACCTCTTGTTACACACACCATCATATGTGAAAGATAGCTTGGAGGTCATTAGAAGAATAGAGGAAATCAAATGGGAGAAAAACATGGTATTAGTAACAGCAGACGTTTCATCACTCTATACCATCATAAAACACAAGGATGGTATAGAGGCAATACAACACTTTGCCAAAAACTTAGACCCCACCCTAACACAGTTCATATCGGAAGGAGTTGAGTTCATATTACGGAACAACTACTTCTATTTCAATAAGAGTTTTTACATACAGTTAACAGGAACCGCAATGGGCGCAAAATTTGTTCATAGCAAAATGGGAGGAGGAAACCATCTGGGCACCACAGGGGTGGAAAAAACATCTAGTACTGTATATAAGATACATAGATGATATTTTATTCATCTGGTCAGGCACACAAAAACTGCTAGAAACCTTCTGCCAGTACCTCAACCAAAATGATAAAAACATCAAACTCATGGTAGAAAGAAGCACCACCCAAGTTAACTTTTTAGATTTAACAATACAAGTCAACAACAACAAACTGATAATCAAAAACTATAGCAAACCAACTGATAGCAATTCCTATATNGAACAGTCAAGTTGTCACCATCCAAATTGGATGAAGAATGTGCCATACTGGAGACTGAAGCGTAATTGTACAGACACAAGCGAATCTGAAGTACAGGCAGAGAAAACTATTAACCTATTCAAAGAGAAAGGCTACGACCAAAACAAATTAGAGAAGACATTACAAAAAGTGAGAGATATAGACAGACAAACCTTCTTTAAACCTAAACAGAAACAGGTAGAAAACCTAAATACAGAGACCACCATCATTACACAATACAACTCAGGACACAAACTGCTGGAAAAAATAGTGAAGAGAAATTGGGGCATTTTGAAGAAAGATCCATTGCTCACCAACTATATCTCCAAAGCACCCAAATTTGTATATACTAGGGCCCAAAATGTGGTCATCTGCTGACCAAAAGTGCCTATAGAGAAGAATCCCAATACTCACAAAAGGATTCCATAGATGTGGTATGTGTTCGAGTTGCAGAACCCATACCAACCAAGAAACAAAGATTACCACATTTAAATCAGCTGAAACAGGGAAAAAATACCCTATCAGAGAGTTTATCACATGTAACACCCATAATGTAATATATTTAATAGAGTGCAGCTGCAATCAACAGTACATCGGACGCACATCCAGACCATTAAAAGTAAGATGGTACGAGCACATACGCAATATCAAGAAAGGAGTAGAAACACACTCTCTATCAGCTCACTTTAAGACAAAACATAATTGCTCCCCCAACATTGTAGAATGCCTTGCCAAGTTAGAAATGAAGTGGATCTTTGAGGTCCAGAGTCTAAATCGCCTAGGATTGAATGGAGATTTTGAACTTAAATGGTTCCTGTGAACCCACAAAAACAAGAACCAGTATACCTTGTGATATATATGGCTAGCTGCACATACATCACAATTTTAAACATCAGTAATGTGAAGGAGGAAAATATATACCCCCACTTACTATTCATAGTACTTAAACATATCATGCATTTCCTAATTGATTGCAGGAGTGTAACCATGCTTTCCCTAATTGAGTGTAACCCTATCTATCCATTACACCATGCAGAACCAATTAGGTAACCCCTACACTAATATGGGAGGGGACTAATCTATTTAATGCAATACCACTGCCTGGAAACACACACTGCCTTGACAAAGACCCCCAGAGAGGGTTGAAACATGTTGGCTAGAGGACCAGGACAGCATTAAAACTTCCCCCCCGATACAGCAAGGTACCAAACATACCCAGCAAAGAAGGGAGCCGAGTGATACAGGGACAAGGAAACAAAGTTGAAAAGCACTGTATTTGTGACCACATTCGATCGCAGGAAAAGCGCACACACAGAGGATATATCAGTGGCCGAACGGAGGCACCAGGAGAAGCAAGAACACACTACGGACAGTTTGCAAGTAAATACAATGTGAGTATAATACAGCACATATACGGTATTGCAGACCTTTAAAGACATTCTACACCAGGATTTTTTTGCTGTTTTCTTTCCACGAGCACTCCGCAAACTCTGCAGAGATCACACGTGGACGCCAGCCTGCAAAAAGAAACTGCACCACATCTGGAACGCAAACAGCTGCAGCGGGAATTTAAGAAACTTTGGACCTATCTACAGAACTGTAAGCCTTCCACGAATATAGTGGAACAGAACTCACACAGAGCCTCGTTGAGACTGTATAATTGTGCAAATACAATTACAGACTTTGTGGGGTATATTTACTAAGCAGGGAATTTGCTGGGGAATTGAAAAATGGTGAAGTTGCCCATAGCAACCAATCAGATTCGAGCTTACATTCTCCAGTATGTAAAATGAAACTGAGAGATCAAATCTGATTGGTTGCCATGGGCAACTTCCCAACTTTTCAATTCCCCAGCAAATTCCCTGCTTAGTAAATATACCCCTGTATGTGTATATAAAATTGAGACTTACCTATGTTAAAACATATCCTATTGTATTAGCCAAGTTAACCCTGTATCAACCAACCAGTACACATTTTGTATATTTGAATAAACACAAAAAAAGAAAAATGACCACTATCTGAATACAAGGAACAAATACCAGTGACAAGCTATGAATTCACCACTAGGTGGTGCCTAGTACTTATATTCATTTCTCAGATGTGTAAGTGTACCTATACACAATGAGGATCTTATTTTCAATCCATTTTGTATTTTATTCGACCAGTTTATTGACATGAATCATTTTTGTCTGAGTTATTGCCTTTTGTAATTACTTATTTTATTCAATAAATCCCATAATGCAACCTAAAAAATTAAAAATGAACAGGGCAAGGGAGGTAACATTTCACAACATAAATATTTTCACAACATATGTTGTGACACTTAAAGCATCTCCAGTTCAAACCAATCTGGCCACTCATAAGCTTAGTTTATTCTGAAGTTACCCCTTACATGCTTAAGTTCTATTTCATGGAAATATATATGTTACATTTATAGTGCAGAAACCGAGCTCGTAAAAAGACTATGCTCTGCTGTTTTGCCCTGAGAACTGTAGCTAAAAATGTATTGCTTTCTGCACCGTCTGCTTTGGGTACTCGGCCTCCTTCTGCACTTATCTGGGGCCCAGGGCCGGCATGCCAAATAGACAAACTCAGGCTTGCGCCTAGGGCAGCCGGACGGTAGGGCGGCAGAGCAGAAGTATTAAAAAAATATATTTAAAAAAAAAATTACGAAAATTATTTTCCCACCAATGATTAAAAACCGAGAGGGTGGGCAGGCGGTCGGCGGATCAAGTCGAGCCGGTACGTGACGTGATGATGACACACCAAATGTCATCACATCACGAGGGCCTAGGGTGCTCGCAGACCTAGTACCGGCCCTGCTGGGGCCCTGCAAGTAATGTGCACATTAACTGATTCTGCACATATGTAACACATATAACTGTACTTTAGATGTAACAGAGGCTGACTCTCTGATTGGATAGTCAGGGGATGGGCAGGGTGCCTGTTAGTGTGAATGACAGGTGTGCTGCCCTTCCCCACTGCCGTTATAACACAGTAAAGTCACAATATAGGACTGTTTTCACTATGGCACTTGAGACACAGGCTTTAAATAAACCATATAAATCAAGCTTAAAAAAATCTATAATATAGTAAATTAATAATTTACTAGCATCATAGCAAAATTACTTATTAAATATGCATTACATGAAAATCTTGCTCTCCACACATGGGCAACATCTCCCTGGATAGTACATTTAGACCCAGAGCATACACATAAAGAGGAAAGTCAAGGGAAGCTTGTGCTTAGTGCGGTGTTTATGGACCCCCTAAGGTATACATGGAAGGCAATCAGGGTACTATGTGTGGAAATGCAATAAGATACATACAATTAGCCCACTTCCGATACATCTCTGATTTGCTGCTCTCCCGTTCCACATACACTAACCTGGAGCTGGAACAATCTATGGTATGCCCTTACGCCCTTGCAGCTCTTTTACACTTCCCCAGGTGCCTTATCCCTCCCCATGTGTTGCATAACGTATTATTTTATGACACATATCGGGCATGGATCTCTATCCACAAATCCCTAAAACGTGATCCCTCTGTTTCTAAATATAATACATTGTGGGGCAATCCGGTGTTTGAGCCTGAGCTGCATAACGTTTGGTTCCTTTCTTGGAAAGAGAAGGGTATTAGGACAGTGTGTGACATTTTTGATCCTGGAGGCCGAGTTTTTTCATTTGCCCATCTCAGGGAGCGTTTTCAACTTCCTCAAACACACTTCTTTATGTTTTTGCAAGTCCGCCACTTTGCTCAACATATCCAATATGTACTCTCTGGCTCAGAAGAGCCCATTGATCGTCTATTCTAATTTCTCTCCTCATACTTTTCATATCTGCTACATATCTGACCTCATTCCACCAGGGATTCCCATTAAGTTATGGGAATTCGAGCTCTCAGTTTAATTTTACATACTGGAGAATGTGAGCTCAAATCTGATTGGTTGCTATGGGCAAAATCCCCACTTTTCAATTCCCCAGCAAAATCTCCGCTTAGTGAATTTAGCCCCATATCTCTCAAGCGCAGCGTAAGCAGGGTCGGCGCTAGGTCTGGGGGCGCCCTAGGCAGACCTAGCGCCGTGCCCCCTTTAAAACGTCGTGACGTCATTACGTCACGTTGCGGCACGTTCCCCCCCCGCCCGCTGCCGCCCCTCCCCTGGCTGGCCGCCCTAGGCGAAGGCCTGACTTCGCCTAATGGGCGTGCCGGCCCTGAGCGTAAGCACATGGTAGCTGGGGAGACTGGCAACTGTCCAAAATGCCATTCCACTAACACCACATTTATCCATAATTTTTGGGAGTGTGGGAAAATTTNAAATTTCGGGACAAAATGATTGTATTTCTCAATTAAATTTTTCAGGTTCGTCTCCCTAAAATTTTTCTGCCATTGGTGTGGGCAGATTTATCTGACTGACTCTGCTTCCCGGGTATCAGGGACACATTGCCCTTGCTGTCTGTTAGTGTAACTGTCTCTAAGTAAGCCATCCTGAGACACTGGATTAAACCTTCGTCTCCTTTCCTTAGTCTAGTGAAAGACATACTTCTTGAGTTGATTTATATTGACAGATGGGACACTCTTCCGGATCTGGAGTAAGGAGTCCTCCGCTTTTATAATAAATGGGGCCCATATATAGATCATCTATGCACTCATCAACGAACCCACATTTTGAAGCTCTTTGAAAATACTGAATGGTTTCTAACGCGTCAACTAAATGTTTAACTTACCTGTGTGGATTGTTTTATTATTCGCAGCTTTGAATTTTTTTCTGATGGTTCTATTGTTTTATTATTTTTTGTTTTTCTTTAATATGGTTTCACAATGTTTCATCCTGATTTGCTGATTATATTTTGTATTGTGATCCTTCTGTTACATAATTTATACATCTGAAAATCTTAATAAAAAGGTTTAATAAAAAAAAAAAGATACACAAAATTAGACATAGAATCGGCACATACCTTCCTCCTTTTATGGTGCTCTATAAATAAAGAATTATTAAAATAGCAATAATAATAAAATTGAAGGGACAACAACAAATACAGCAATATGTCAGACATCATTAGTACTAATAGTAGTTTGCTTCTCTCTTTAATATGTTCATTTTAAAGCAATTTACTAATGTTAATTGGGAATAAAACATTTCAGTGCAAGCTGCAAAATATTGTCGACATAAACAACCTGTCATAATTATATAAACATAGGAAAGTGTAATGAATCATAATTTTGTTAATTTTCTTTCAATAATAAAAATGTGATTTTAAATTTGCATTTATTTTGCTACATTCANAGAAAAATCACTACTTGTTAATGGCACATATTCCAGATATAAAAAGTAAAAGTTATCTGTATGGCTCAATATAATTCCACTAATTAGCAGGCAAGGAATCATAAGAAGCAGCATACAGATATAGAACTTTAAGAAATAACATAAATAAAGAGTAAGAAAAATGAACATTGCATAGTGTAGATTCTTTCAAGGGGTTTTATTTTTTATTTTTTATGTTTTTAAAAATGTCTTTATTTAAGGTATACAAGGTACTTAAAAAAAAGAGAACAAACTTCTCACAAATGACAGGAGAAAGTAGTACAACCATAATAACAGCATACACAAAGCGGAGACAAAAATCTTTATAACTGTAACAAGCAATATGAGAGAACATCCGTAGGAAGTACAAAGAACTAGTGAGACAGAACAGTGGAGAAGATGGAAAGCAGTATATTATTGTAAAATCAGAGGGTAAGCGAGGGTATAATGGGACAGGTAGGAAAGAGGGAAAGGTGTGAACGGCCTCCAAAAAGACAGTGGCCACAATTGAGCATATGAGTTCAAACTCTTGTACTAAATATGTCTTCTGTTTGCAAAGGTTTTGAAGCAAATTAGATTTTCTTTGCTTTTATAAAAAAAAGTTATGATTTAAAAACTGGAAATATCCTGCCTGCCTTAGTGAAGTAATACAGCTTGCAGACATGCATATAAGAAAATCTCATCATTCATGGCCACTTTGTACACTGAGGACCAAATCGTACTTCCGTGAGTTAAATTATCTACGCAAATCAATGGTGAGCCATTTGTTACACACAGGTTTTTAAATGTGCGTACCTTACTTCTGTATGTTATATCCATACAGGGGGCCGGGTTTCCATATCTGCATGCCTAATCCCTGCACTGTAGGTGGGGATAAACCTGCTAATGGACCTGGTGGGGCACAGTAGTCTGATATGCTCAGTGATTATAAGGTAGGGTTTGAGATATGTAAGTTTGCAAGGAGATCTGGATCCAGTCTTGTGTCCATAAAGTTACCAGTTATGGCCACAATAGTGTCTGTTTTGGTTCTAAAGTTCTTAACCATATATGTATTAGTAATTAATCATTAACTCACATTTATAAATTGCTGAAACTGTACATTCACAGCGATAGTATATATATTTGCATGCATTGGATTCAACTTCATGATATATTGGATTCTGCTTCCCACATATGTTCATATGCATGAAGGCCCATGTGAACAGGGAAGTAAACTCCCCGGTACTCTCCTCTCCTGTGCGGACTGACGGAATATGCATCCATGACTCAATCTTAAATACTCTGTGCAGATCTGCCTTAGTACCTAATGCTGCCCATTTTCGATCATTTGTATTTCCATCCCCAGATCCTTATAGGGTTTTTAGTATGCTGATATTTGGAAGCACACCACGTGCACAGATGGTTTGCAGATGGATAACACTGTCTGCAAGTAGATCCTCTATGCTACACTGGCTGTCGCATATGAATATCAAACAANACACTGAAATGCAGGAAGCAGGATCTGACCCCATGTTTGTTGATAAAGAAGTATATATGGCAAGAATTTGTATGACTGCTAAATGTTTATTATGTTTTGAATAAATGTTAGAAAAAATTTAATGTTGTTTGCTGAGAAATAGGCCTATAGTGCACTGGTTCCCACTTTCTCAGTCAAGGCACTCATAATTTTTCAAGGCACCCCTAAGACAAAATAATTTCCCTTTTTTTTGAGTCAAGGCCTAAATTTACTAAACTGCGGGTTTGGAAAAGTGGGGATGTTGCCAATAGCAACCAATCAGATTCAAGTTCTCTGTTTAATTTCACATACTGGAGAATGTGACCTTGAATCTGATTGGTTGCCACGGGCAACATCCCCACTTTTCCAAACCCGCAGTTTAGTAAATGTAGGCCAAAATCATGTAATAACTATTTAGGTAAAGAGAGAAATACTGACATCAAAGTTGACATCAAAGCAACTTGGCACCACGTTGGAAAAAACATTATGTGGCGCCCAAATGAAAGCGTCATGAGGAGCAGTTGGGAAGCCTTGCCATAATGGATTCTTGACTAAACTTATGACTCTAGCTGTTCTTAAACCACAAGGTCTTCCCAGCATGTTCTAAATGCATATCTAAATTCTGGTAAACCACATTGGGAATACAACTACATTCATAAATTTGAAGTAAAATTGTGTGAAATAAAAAATGTTTCACGTTACACAGCACAGCTTCATTTAATGTGTCATAATGATTCTGGTGAAGAATGTCTCATGTCTTATTTCATCTCAGTATACTATTACATGTTTTGTTTATTTTATTTATACAGATGGAAGAGGCCAAATAGTATGTACAACATTGATTATACTAAAAAAAATCCTAAGTTTTTATTCTGCGTCTTCTGATGTATACTCGTCGCTTGACAGAAGATGGTCGATGAGGAGGGTGGGTGATCTTTTCTTTCCACTTCGGAAGAACATTTATGGGTTTTGATAATGTTGCAGGATTAGCGGGAGCCATATATAGCCTCTTCCTGATAAAGGCTCTGTTAATACTATCAAGCCGATCATTTAACTCAACAAGCCGTTTTTTTATTGACTTTATATCCCTGAGGAAGTCATCAAGAGCTTCAGAAAGAGAATGAATACTAAAGAAAAAAAAATAAAAATAAAACATTAACAAATCTGTGACAATGTACTATCCACATAAATATTCAACCTTTTTAGTGATTTCTATAAAAAATGTGATTGAATGGTACAGATCAATAGGCATTTCATTAAGATTGCACAATATGTTACCTACAATCTTATGTCAAGCTTTATTTGGGACATAGCTCACAAGTCTTTATTATTTAGCCTAGGGTAGTAAGTAAGAATTTCACTACCGGGTGTAAACTGCTCCACATGTTCGATCTGTTTGACCTGTAAAGTGATGCTCCAATGTGAAAAAGGTGACTTAAAGGTAATATGCAGGTATGACTATCATTCATTTTAAAAGCATGAAGAAAATTGGTAGTTATTAAAAGTTGACCATCGGCTAGCCTAATAGCTGGTAATCTTTACCAGCAATTTACACAGACTCTTATCTATAGGGGATATGTCCATATACAGCAGTCAGGATATACAGGTGCTGAAATAAATTCAATTCTAAAAAATAATCTTATCCATGGGAAAGAAACTAAATAATAATCCCCAAAGTTGCTGGTAGCCTGGACACAAGCTGAAGTTCTCCCTTGCTGTAATGACTTCAGGTTATACATAGGCAAAATAGTGGTGGAGACGGACATAGCATGGTCCTAGTTAGCGGTGTATATTTACTAAGCGGCGTGATTGCAGTGAGATTGGAAAGTGGGGATGTTGCCCATAGCAACCAATCAGATTCATGTTCTCAGTTTCATTTTGCACACTGGAGAATGCGAACTTGAATCTGATTGGTTGCCATGGGCAACATCTCCACTTTTCAATCTCACTGCAATCCCGCCGCTTAGTAAATATACCCCAGTGTGTTTCATCGTTCTAACACTTATTTAGAATTATTGAAATAGAGTTATATAAATTCTATACATACATATTTTGTAATGACAATATTGATCCAAACACGACTGGTGTGAATACTACAGCTGTTTATAGGATTAGGCTTGGTAATTTGTTCTAATTTATACATTATTAAGGGGATTTTAGCATGTTCCCTGTGGTTACCTGTAATTATCTTATAGTTCCCCAGAGGTAACAGGGCAGACACATTGGGAATTAAGAGTGTGGAAAATACATCTTAATGGCAAAAAAGCAAAATCATGCACTTTGGACTCAAAACCCCCAAAGCTTAAATAATATTGGTGGCACTACATTGGAAATTACAGAACAGGAAAGAATAAGTAGCAGAGATCTCAAAACAGTTTTTCAGAAGGACATAAATACATTAAAGAATATGTCAAGAAGGGCAACAAAAAAGTCTGGAAATGGACTGGCTTGGGCATAACCATTTTGATTTTTATATTTATTGAAGGAAAAAAAAGACAGCATACCCTGTATAATCTGGAAGCAGGAACTGGGGCTGGTACATCAAAATATATTTTCCTTCACTAAATATTTCATTTCCCCATTTTTCTAGGGTTCCAGTAATGCTTCGGGTTCCATAAATATTTACTTTCCCTGCTGAAAGAATAATAAAAAAAATGTTGAACACAAAAACACAAATAAATGGTATCTTTTGTAGCTGGCCTAATATTTTGCCTCATTAACTTATGTTCCTTAAAGTGTGTATGAACAGCATTTGTATTATATATATATACACTGTATAATGTTAAATAACTAACCTAATCCATAAAATGAGAGACCTTGTCAAAAAAAATCAGGCATACAAATAGACTATCCATTTGCTCTCCTTACATAAGCACAGGTTCTGATCGTAAGGAATAAAATGTTACGTTTTATATCCCCTAATGTAAATTGACATTACTTCAACTATTGTTATTGTTTGCATGCAGGGTGAATACTTTACTTTTTAGTTATTTGATTTATTTTTTAGTTATGAGACACTTTGTTCTGTCTATTCAGTTTAATAAACCTGTGTTTGGTGGTCACTTACCTGGCAGTATAAAAAGGCAGTATACAGAGCCATCCTTAAAACATGAAATATGCAATGACAAGAATTCTATCTGCATTCACTTTCTAGTGAGCAAAAAATGAGCTGAAAATTTATGGATGCTTTAGTTGCAAAACATATATATATAATTTATAATGAATATATTCTATATTTATTTATGAATATATTATATATTTATTCTTTAATGAATTACTAGTAAAAAAAATTCAGAAAAAAAAAATCAGAATAATGTGAAAAAATAACAAATAGATCAGGTGGGGGACAGAGCATAAAGGCAGCTATCACAATGCTTAGTCCCCCTGCTGCCAGTGTGCTCTGTTCCAACTGCAGGCTCTTCATTTTGTGTCCCTGCTGTCCCCCTGCTAGTACAGAGGCATAGTCAAGTGCCTGCAGATGGACAGAGCATTCTGGCAGCATAGTCTTATATATATATATATATATATATATATATATATATATATATATATATA
>JABWIB010001787.1:10497-46095 GCA_016617825.1 Platyplectrum ornatum | reverse complement strand
TGTGTGTGTGTGTGTGTGTGTGTGTGTGTGTGTGTGTGTACTTCATACACTAACAGGGTGCAGAGTAACCCGCCATATTGAAAGTGCACTGGTGAATTGTTATGTTGCATGTACTGTTCTTTGTGAATATGGAGATTAATTGTAAGAATTGTAAACATAGTGTATATATAGTGTTCTAATTTATGACGTAAGAAAGGAATAAGTGCTTCAGATAATTGGTATAGATAAGTAGGAATATTTAGGATTATTATATTAGGATAAGTGCAGTTAAGAGAAAGCCTAATTCAAGTAGAAAATTATGTTTAATCCCATGTTAAATTATGTTTAACATGGTGTTAACATTCTTCATCTATTGGGGGTCTCTGTCCCACCTGCCTGACTTTACAGCACAGAGACAGAAGAGAGAGCGACGGGGAAGAATACCAGGCAAACACTTCACCTGGACCACCAGTGGCGACCTTTCATACACACACACACATACATACATACATATACATATATATATATATATATATATATATATATATATATATATCCCTTTGTAACCCCCTCCCCCCTTTTCTTGTTTCCATATCAGGAGCAGCAGACACTCTTCCAGTTTAGATAATTAGTTACAAGCTGGGTTATGGTATATTGGACCCCATTAAATATTATATATTATCACTATTATTGACGTTTATTTATAAGGCGCCAAATAATTTCCGCAGCGGCGTACATAGTGATAGTACATACACAGCATGGGGTACAGTGTAACAATACAATAACAAACATGAAATCATATATAGCATGGGGTATAGTGCCATAGCACATAGTAGCAAATATGGAAATCATACATAGCGTGAGTAAGAACTAAGAGGGTCGTGAAGTGTATAGTATATTACACTGAAGAAATACAGGAGGGAGGAGGTGGGGGCAAGTAGAGGTAGATAACAGAAGGGTGAGTGTCCCTGCTCGTGAGAGGTTAGATGCTAAGGAAGGGTAGACACTAAAGAAGACAATGGGACGAGGGGGAGAGGGTAGAGAGATTAGGTAGAGGAGGGGTAGGCCAGTCTGAAGAAGTGAGTTTTGAGTGAACCTAATAGCCTAATAGGTTGGGGTAGGCTGTTCCAGTGAAGTCCTGGATGTGTTTATGAGAGGTGGTGATAAGTTGGGAAGTGATATGGCAGTTATTAGTGGAGCGAAGGGGACGGGATGGTGTGTGGATGGAGATGAGTAAGGAGAGATAGGGAGCAGTGGAAGAGGAGAGGGCTTTATAGCCCCCGTTTCTGAAGGGGATAGGAAGCCAGTGTAGAGATTGACAGAGCGGGGAAGTGGAGGTGGTGCGGTGGGTCAGGAAGATGAGTCTAGCTGCTGAATTAAGTATGGATTGAAGGGGAGATAGGCGAGTTGGTGGGAGAAGGATGTTACAGTAGTCTAGACGCGAGATGACAGACTGAATGAGCATCTTGGCTTCAGTGGAGAGGAAGGGACGGATGCAGGCGATGTTGCGGAGGTGAAAGTGGCAGGACTGTGAGAGGGTACGGATGTGGGGGTAATGGAGAGTGAGGAGTCGAGGATGACACATAGGCAGCATGAGTGGTGGAGGTGATGGTGGTGTTGTCAATGGTAATGGAGATAGTGGGTGTCGATTTAATGCGGGGTGGGGGGGAAGGAATACTATGATTTCCGTTTTGTTCATGTTGAGTTTTAGGAAGCGCTTAGAAATCCAGGCGGAGATGGTGGAGAGGCAGACGGAAACCTTGGAAAGAAGCGGAGTGGAGAGGTCAGGGGAGGAAAGATAGAGATAGAGATTTGTGTATCATCTGCGTAGAGGTGGTATTGAAAGCCGTAGAAGTTAATGTGAGTGCAGAGGGAGGTAGTGTAGAGGAAGAGAAGAGAATGGGGCCAAGTATAGAGACCTGGGGGACACCAACAGGAAGAGGAGTAGTTCGGAAAGAGGAGCCGGGGGTAGTGAATGAGAAGGCTGTCATGAGACATTGTTGAAGGCAGCTGAGACATCTAAGAGAATGAGGATGGAGAATTGACCTTTAGATTTGGCAGTGAGTAGGTCAGTGGTTACCTTGGTGAGGGCAGTTTCTGTAGAGTGGAGTGGACAGAACCCAGACTGGAGAGAATCCATGATGTGGTTGTCTGTTAAGTGGGTAATGAGGCGGTTGTAGATCAAGTATATATATATGTATATATATACAGTATATATATATATATATACAAATAAAATACTATACTATTTTACTAATAATATACAGAATAAAGTGGCTGAACATTTATTGCTGTTCACTTGTTAAATGTAAGCTTCTTTTATTTGTGCACTTGTTTAATGCCACCGTAACTATGACATTCTTTACTACTTGACACTGAGTCTTGGGTTTGGTGCCCATTGGGATGACCAGATCTTTTATGTCCAACTTTAAAAGGATGTTAAAAATATCTTGACTTTTCACAGACATTAAAACGTCACATGACGTGTCACATGGCTGAGTGTTTTACTTTATTGCCTCCCATATAAACCTTTGTAAGGGGCTCAGTTATAGGGAGTGAACTGTAATGCAAGATTCCTGTTTTTATTACAGGAGCAATGGAACAAAAATGATCTCCTTTCAAAGGCTGTTCTCTGTAATCTCNCATCAAGGTTACTATGTTACTGCACTGGACTTTATGCTTCTCCCATTCTCTCCGGTTACTGATCCACATATTGCTTACATGGGAAAGTACAACGGCAAAAGGAAACCCACCGTCTCAGTAATGTCTTAGATACCACAGAGATTTTTTCCCCATCTAATTTCCAAAGAGATGTCAAGCCAAGTTTAAACTTGCATCTAGCTTAACCAGTCACCAGAACTACTTCACTGTTCCTTGTGTCTCCAACATGGGAGAAGTTTTTCTATAGATATGCAAAGCAGGACTTTTACTAAAGGGAATAATAGTATAATACAGTTAATGTTATATATTAATATAAAATATATTACAAATATAATAGATTTATTTATTTCAATTTACAAAAGAAATATAAATGAATGTAGACATTTGATCACCCATGATCAGTTCAGAAGACAGACTTTAATCCTAGTATCATTACCACCGTGGGCAGAAAGTATCTATTCCTCTCTATCTTTATTGTCTTCTGTACAATAGTTCTGGCTACTTTTCTTCTTTGTGTATTATCTCGATGGGAAAGCCACAGTGCTCCAAAAGGAGAAGTAGCTTTAATCTAGATGGATAGATAGATAGATAGATAGATAGATAGATAGACAGACAAAATACTATACTACTACATAGTACTTATGGTTTACATGCTCAATAACAGATTATAATCAGTACAATTACAATTGGATTAGTTTCCTCCACAATTTCTTTCCAGGAAATGAAGAGTTTAGGGCAATGCCACCATCTTTTAGAGTAGATTTACCAGCATGTGTCTACCAGCATGTGTCTACCAGCATGTCACATAATTTATTATTTGTTGCCTTCTGAAGAAGCCGCCTGGTAGCGGTGAAACGCGTTAAGGAATTTCATAATACACATCCGACTTGTTTTTATTTGTCTGCATATTGAGTGGATCCCCGATCGACATTGGTTACAGCCAAA
Source organism: Platyplectrum ornatum (assembly GCA_016617825.1). Taxonomy (NCBI): domain Eukaryota; kingdom Metazoa; phylum Chordata; class Amphibia; order Anura; family Limnodynastidae; genus Platyplectrum; species Platyplectrum ornatum. The sequence goes on along the minus strand of JABWIB010001787.1, from coordinate 42,510 downwards.
GGAAACTTTTATATCTATCTCTAAGGAGGAGGGGATCGAGACGCCACACTTGGCTCCCGGAGGACTTTGTGTTTCAACCCCTGGCACGCTGAATAACCGGCGCATTTTCTGTTACTAAGGAGGGAGTGTTCAGACGCCGGATATACTCCTCGTGACCGTCTTGGTAGAGAGCTCAGCGTGGGTGCCTGTACGCTGTAGAGAAAGTGGTCACTGGAGGAGCGTCTGGATATCGGGTACACTCCTTGTGACCGTCTCGGTAGAGAACTCCAGCGTGGATACCCTTACGCTGTAGAGAAAGTGGTCACTGAAGGATCGTGGAGTTGCTGCGTGAGACATAGCTTCTCAGCTTAATATCTGCACCCAGAACCGACGCTGACACTCCGGAGACTAATCCCTCAATTCCTATTGGGTTTGGCTGGAACACAAACCTCCTATTAAGCCTTCTAAACAACTAACCATCTATACCTTCCCGCCTCGTACGAAACCAACGCCAGCCGGAAGCGTGAGTACAAACTTGATACAAAGTTACAATGTCTGGATAAAAATACTACTTTGTTTAAGGTATCATCTGTATATCCCACTCCTCACCAGACTATCTGATATAAACACTGTGACCTTTATTCTTTGGGCTTACACTCATAGACCGTGACCCTCCAACTGTAAGGGGACTTTTTCTTGGATGTGTTTTTTATATATATTTTTTATATATGTCTTGTGACTGACAATAAATTTTATACGTTATAATTTGCCTTCAGCCGATGCATTTATTGAATTAACGTATTTAACCATTCGATAGTACATCTATCCTGCGCACACTACATACGTGTATTGTTATTTGTTTAACCAATTTTTTGGTATTTGAGGGACAGGCAGCTACCCTCAGTAGTGTTGCTGCGGACCTATAGCCAAACTTTTGAGCTTTTTGTCTACCAGCATGTGTCTGAGATAGTGGGCCTGTGTTCCCTGTAAGAAAATAATCTTTCTTTACTGGGTAAAAAATAAGCACAGTAAGGAAGGTGATTGCAGTTTCCATAAACAAACTGTGGCAGTAACTGTGCAGCAGCAGTATATAGACGGTTTCCTGAGGTTAGATACTTGCGGTAGTGGAACAGGTTCCCCTGCAGTACATAGCAAGTTAGTTCTCGCTGTCACATCTTCTCTTGTTGTGTTGGTTAAACTTTTGTATTTTGTGATTTTTCCCATAAAAATCATGCAAAATGTTGTCTTTATAGATCAGTGCACCCATCTATGTGGGGGCTTGGTAAGGTACCTTGTAGTGTGTGAGATATGTGTAAAGCCTTCTTAGGGAGGACCAGTACTGGATATGGCCTGTGGGTTGCACCATCTTTCTGACTGTATAGGGCCTGCTGGAATGATGGAGGGGAGGACACATGTCCTAAGGTTTAGGCTGGATGTTGATTTCAAATTTTAGTCACATCATATGCGGTAATCAAATTAAATACAGTCCTGAGCTTGCTTATGCCTTGGTAAGGGTTTTTATGTAGTCCTTCCATTCAATCTTCTTTTCAGCAATTTTGTACTCTCCAGTGTTTTTGTTACTCATCTGTGACTTTTAGACTTTTGGGGTGGCTGTTGTGGTGATTGAAGTTCTTCTTGATGTTATGAATGTCTTCACCAAGGGATCAGAGAGGGATAAGGGAATAGAGGAAGTGATCAGCAGAACATAACCCTGGTTGTGTGTGTGTGTGAGGACACCAGATCCTATCAGTTGGGTCCATTAATACCACCCTACAAGTTCTGAACAAGGTCAACAGCTATTGTCCTCGATGGTTAAGATGTAGCTGCTAACCCTCATCTGCTATTGGACCACCTATTCACATATATATAGGGACAATTCATAGTCGCCAATTCTAATTCGACCCCAGTAAATAAACTATGGTTCCTTTATATGAATCAATGCATCTGTGTTGTCATATCGATGTGAGAGTGAGCTGTCCGCCCCTTTAATAGTGAGATATATAGTTAATTGAAGAATAAATAATGATCATAAATCAAAATAAAAATGATGAACTATATTTTCATTTATAAAAGTAATAATATTTTACTGTGCAGGTCATACTGTCACCACATTTCCACACTAGGTGGTTAGAAGTTAAAAGTTATGATTATGCTGTATATCATCAGCTAAACACTTTTGGAACTGAACAGCCTGACTAAATAATCTCTGCTATCCTGTGTTCTCTGGGTGGCTGAACATCTACACCTCCAGCCTAGACCAGTGGCAGGTGTCCAACAATTCCAGAGAGAGAGAGAGGGAGAAAGAGAGAGAGTGAGAGTGAGAGAGAGAGAGAGAAAGAGAGAGAGAGAGAGAGAGAGAAAGAGAGAGAGAAAGAGAGAGAGAGAGAGAGAGAGAGAGAGTGAGAGGGGTGGGGGTGGAGGGAGGAGGAGAAGGGGAGAAGAGGGAGGCAGGTACCCCTGCTCTGACAATCAATCAGTCAGTCAGATACTAGCTCTGCCTCCTCTCTCTACATGCTCTTCTTGCATCTAACTTCCCCAGGGACAGCTAAGGAGCTCCATTCTCAAGCACAGGACAGCACAGAAAAGGGACATTCAGTTATTATTTAATAAGTCTGCTGGGACAGACCTACACCAAACACCGACACTTAAAATGAAGGTGAGTTTTATGCATGCAGCATGACTTGTGATTCACACAGCTATATGGGTATGTCTGTACCCATGGATACAAAGAGTTAAAATTACTAATATACAATACAATGTAGATAGTAATACTGTGATCATCAATTATCACAACATTATTTTCATTATTATAATCACACACTGTATACCAGTGGTCATGTCTGGCAGATTGTATGGATTTATTCATTTAAATACATATTTTGTAAAACAACCTTGCTGTAAAATCAGGGGGACTGTTTGCAGTAGGTTAGTCTTTTGTACTGGCAACTTTGGACAGATATGGATCGCAATTTCCTAAAATACGATACAATCATCACAATGTGTTACCCTTTTAATGGTTGCCACAAATTGGATTTACATTGCAGATACTTCAGTAAAAACTCCTTTATTCATGCTATACAAAGTAAGTTAACAAGTATATGTAACATCTGCAATCTGTCAAAGCACAAAGTGATATTTATACCTCATGTGGCATCCAACTTTTGGCTTATCTGAAATAGTCGAATCATTTGTAGAGATGTTTATTGGGTATGTGTATGTGAAGAAGGTACTACATTTCATTTTATCAAACATACTGATCTGGTAACTTTACCTACTAAAACCTAAAACTGGTGGTATACAGAACATATCTGTGTAATATGTGCACTCTCTGAGACTGCAAAATCTGACTTATTATGGAAATAAAGCTAATAAAAATATGCAATAAAATAATTAAAGATAGATATGCATGTTATTAACGCAAACCTCTAATGAGATCTTAATTGATCTCATATATGCACGCTGTTTTGTGTTGTGTATATACAGTATTTCTATAGCCTTATAGCTGTATTGTTAATACAGTATATATATATATATATATATATATATATATATATATATATATATAAATATATGGTTGAATGTTGAACTTGGTTAATGTTTATGAGATCATTACACATACTCCAATAGTGAAGTAACTTTTGCTATTCATTTGTAAGATTAATATTTTACTGCAAATGAGGTAGTGTGAATATGTATGTGTGCCAAGTGTATCTCATACAGAACTGCTATCTCTGTAATTGCGTCAGATGCCGATTTTCCTACAATATATTTCTATGGTGGATATGATAGATTAAACAGATATATGTAGTTATCTCTGAACGACTAGATGGCGCTGTTGTTCTGGAACCCTAATGAAGGGATGATTTTTGTATTCATGTATTATGTATGTAGGAAGGCATTGTTATACAGTAAGTGTTGTCTATGTGCTGGTTTAATGCTGTAATTAGTCAGTGCACATTAGAGCACCTTTTGCCCTTTTCCCTGATGACAGATGACATCATTCTGTACATAAAAGTTGTTGATTGGCAACTGGACGGCCAACTGTGGAGTTTAACATTTGTGTCTTGGCAAAGAAGTATTATGCATACTACATAACCCCCAAATACTTGTTTCTCTGTCATGCTGAGAAGTTTTGGGATCACAATCTCTTATGACAAATATTTTCATTAACAGTCAGTATGATGTGCTTTCCTCCACAAATGAATATATAAGTCCCTTATGTATTATCCAGCCTGAGCAGTTATGTGCTTATTAGTTTTGGGATTTATTGTCACTTATTTGCAGAATCTTGCTGCATATTGATTATGTGAACTAAGTCTTGGTACTACGTGTGGTTGCTATATTGCAATGGTGGTTAAAGTGTATTGGGTCCCTGGGCTGGACTTATATTATGGGCTGTAACGCCACAGAAAAGCCTTTACACATAAAATAGGTTAAAAAAAAAATCAAAATATACATATTTATACTGTTAATGCAAACACACACACATATACACAGGACATAACTAGATTTATACATATGTATACATTTTTACATTTGTATACATTTCTCTTGATATTAAATCGCATCAGAGACAGAATGGGGGCCTGATACCAGCGGCATAACTCCTCTCACTACTCTCATGAGCGGAGAGCAATGTCACCAGGCCCGGTCAGACAGAGCGGGCCCAGTAATATCTCTCTTTGCTCATTCAGTACATATATTCCTGACAGAGGGGGTGTTCCTCCGTGAATGTTGGGGGGGGGGGGGAATTGGCAAAATTGCCATGAACACCAAATGGAAAGATTTAATCCAATGTTGTAATCCTGGTATTGGGTTATATGCCAGAAAACATACTGCTCATTGCTTAGGAGAGGTATAGGATTTGCTGTAATTTAGCAAAAACGAAATTCGATAAATTTAAGGGCAGAGGGGAGAGGGAAGTAATGTTTCTCCAACCACCTCCCCCCACCACAATCCCTCTCATGGCTTCTCTAGTATAGTCAATATGTAGTTGCACTATGTATATAGATAGTTAACAGTTAACTTGCTGGGTGGCGTTTTCCAACACCTGTACTACAGATTTCTTTGCTTTGATCAATACAGTTCCTGGCAAAAGGTATCGTTATGAAAAGATGTAAAAGACAAGGTCACATTGTTGGAAAGTATAAACTGTTTGATGTGTCCTATCCCATTACTTAAGCTTTATAGATAAATACCTAATTCATTTGAAACACATTTTAGACAGATAAAAGATTCCTTTAAATAAAAACCTTAAACATCTTCTTATACACTAAAAGGCATTTTTGTACATGTTAAGAAATGTCCCTTACACATAAAGTCTGACTTACGAAAATTAAGTGATGCAATTAGCGCGTGTAAATCACCTAATTTGTAACATCTATGCATTCATCAGATGTCACTACCAAAAACTTATACCTAATCTCTCCAGCTTCACCCCCTCATCCCAATGTCTTCTGTCCACCCCCTCCCTACTGTCCCTACTCCTCCCTTAGCATGTAAGCTCCCATGAGCAGGGAACCCACCCTCCTGTTATCCACCTCAACCTGCCCCATCCCCTGCCTTCTGTTCTTCTCCAGTGTAGTATATTATACACTTCCCAGACCTCCTACTCTATACCCTCATGCTATGTATGTATTCACTGTGGAAACTATGTATCGCCTTATAAATAAACCTGAAAAACAGTAAAGTGTACAGTCAATGATAGTTACAGAAATGTAGCCAGTACAAGAAAAGATGGGAAGTTGTAGTGGCACAGATCACTATAAGGATGTTGTACTTAGTCTTTCATAATAAGACATTGCATTAAACACAAAAAACTGTGGTATACATTATATATACAATTAGCTATTATTTGTATTTTGGTCATTATAATAGATAACTGATATAATAGATAACATTTTCTTCTTTTTTCATAACAACAATTATATTACTCAAAGTAAAATATTTATTGTCTGTAAGACTAGATTAGGTCTTTGTTAATCACTACGGATATTGTATTTTGCACTGACCATACAAATGGGTTAGGTGTTATATATATTTATGATAATTTATGATAATGCATGTATATTAATATAATGTATATTAAGATCTTCATGTAAATTAATTGGTTCTACCTTGTATATTGGTCATAGTTTATTCATTTAAATAAATGATGGATAGTCTTTACTTTACTAGTTTTCAGTTTTAACCATAAGGGGGGAAATTTACTAAAGGTCGAGATTCAAATCTCACATGAGCGTGGCTTGTTTTCAACCAGGATGTGTTTTTTAGACCATTTACTAATGGTCGTGTTGTAGTAAACTCGCTTGGTTATTTCTCACAGCCATCTTGCACATGTAATCTTGAGTTCGAGTTTTTACATGAGTCACATACAGGTTTCAGTATTTGTTATACACATCGAGATTTAATCCCACACAAACACATCAGCAAGTATAACATGACCACCAATCCCGACCAATAGTAAATATTCGAACATGCCCAGAAAACTTGCACAAAACTCAAAGCGAGTTTGGACGGGAAATTCTCTCTCAAAGACACACTCTTTAATAAATTTCCCTCAAGGTGTTAAACTGATTAAGATTATTAGAGTTTTCAGAATGTTACTGTCATTTGTACATTTTGAATTCTCAATATTTTGGCCAACACAATATTTTGACAACTGCCAACACAATGATCCAAATCCACATGTGTTCATATGCAGGTCTGTAAGTATCCACAAGAGAGGGTGGAGAGAGGAGAGATCACTACCCTCTCCCACCCCTAACTCGTACAAGATTACAGACACTTAAGTGTTCAGAAGCCTACCTTAACTTTATGCACGGATCTGCTTAGCAAAGTTTTGTACACCCCCTCACCCACGAGCATGCCTATCCATGCCCCCGCAGTCTCCACTAGTGTCTTCCTTTTCTGCACTCTATATTTACAGGATGAAAGGAATTTTAAAGATACCAAGTAGCGGATAGATTACAGAGTGCATGTTAATTCAGTCCTGGTCCTAAATTTACTAAGCGGTGAGATTGCAGTGTTGCCCATAGCAACCAATCAGATTCAAGTTCACATTCTCCAGTGTGTAACATGAAACTGAGATCTTGGGGTATATTTACTAAACAGGGAGATTGCAGTGAGATTGAAAAGTGGGGATGTTGCCCACTTTCCAATCTCACTGCAATCTCACCGCTTAGAAAATATGCCCTCGTCTGAATTTGTTTTCTGTTATGTTTTTCTATTGTTGCTGTAAATATACTATTTACAGCAGCAAACATCTCTTAACTGTTGGGATTAAAACACATGGTTGTCATTGGCATCTGATCTCTTTGGCTCCATATTTTCTGCTTTTACATGAAGCCATTTAATAATTTGGTGTCTCTTGTTATATGGGCTCATGCAGAGGTGTAGTTAAAGTATAACTTATAACTTTTGTTACAGGAACCCTATTTTGATTGCTGCCAGTCGGTTATATTTGACTATGTGTGCCCTGTGTTGACAGAGCAGGGTCCCCTGAATCATGGGGCCCTTGGCGGCTGCCTATCTGCCTATGCCTAGGGCTGCTTATTGGTCCTAAATATGCAATTTAAACATTTAATTGTCTTTAATGAAGTTGTTGATATTTATACTTTGCTCATATAATGTTTTTTTTTTTTTTTACTTTTCCACATATTTCTGCAGCTGGCTTCATATAAATACAAAAGGATGCAGAAGAAGTATCCCCTTTCCTGCCTGCTATTCCTGCTTCTCATGGATGGATGCAGATTAGAACATGTCAGGAGTAAGTTAAGAGTTTAAGTTTAAGTATATGTCTTTCTAACAATAGAACCTTTACGATTGGTTTAGTTTTTCATTGCATAATAAGAGCAATTAATTATAACTGCAAAATACTCCTGAAGGTTTTGCATTTATCGTCCACTAGATGTGTGTATTTCTTAGCAAAACAACATAAAATAATTCAGGTTTTGTTTAACCGGGTATACACTAAATATTTTTACGCTATTATCTTTCCGAATGAATCATATAACGGCAATCAAAAAGTTTAACTCAGTACTTTGTATTATAACCCCGGTTGGCAATTACAGAGGTCAAACGTTTCCTGTAGTTCTCTCCATCAAATGCTTCTCACAGAGCCACTCCTTAGTTTCTGGGGTGGTGTGTTTGCGGTCATGTTCATAGTGGAAGATACCGCCAGGTTCCATCTTCAATGCTCTTACTAAGGAAAGGAGGCCCCATTCATGCTCTCCTTGATAGAGGTCAGTCATCTTGTCCCCTTTGCACAAAAGCAGCCCCGGGGCATGATGTTTCCACACCCAAGCTTCACAGTGGGTACGTTGTTTTTGGGAAGACATCAGTCTTCTCCTCCAAATTCTATGACTGAAGTTTATACCAAAAAGTTTGATTTGTCTCTAAACTGACCACATTACATTGTGTTACAACTGAAAACCTTTGTTACCTTTGTTACTACTTTGTAACCCAGCTCCCATGTAGTTCTGGGCTGATTCCTCAACGTTCTCAAGATCATATACTCCACGACATGAGATCTTGCATGGATCTGAAGGTCGAGGCATATGATCCTTTATTTTTTAATAATTGCGCCAACAGAAGATCTCTTCTCACCAAGCTGCTTGCCTATTGTCGAGTAACTCATCACAGTCTTGTGCAGCTCTACAATTTTGTCCCTTTTGTCCTTAGACAGCTCTCTGGTCTTGGCCAGAGGTAGCAGTCTGACTGTTTGAGGGTGTGGACAGGTGCCTTTATACATAACTACATTGCCTAATTTTAGTTACAGTAATATAAATTGTGAATGGATTATGTAAAGAGTATAACTGGCTCATGAATGACCTGACTAATTTATTGAAGGAAGAAGGATTTATTTACAGCTTCAAAGACCATAGCAAGGCACTTGGAAAGGTCAACATCATTAACAGTAGGATTATAAGAGACTTCTTAAGGTTTATGCTTCCTGTCTGTGACTCACATAAATTGTGATCCTGTTTTCTACAAAGAATGAGATCTGCACAATGTTTGGCACTTTGTGAGTGTGTGAACCATTCATATATTAATATATTTATTATTTTACCTGCATTGTTAATGGGTCACTGCATTGAATAACATATGCATTGAATGTTAGGGGTGAAATGGGGGGATGTATCAAAATCCTGCATATCATATTAATAGGTTTTAAAGGCATCCATTGTGTTACGCATCATGTTTTTTGTGATTTGTCTTGGGAATCTAGGGTAAAGAATGAATAAGCTGAGATGAACTGGAAATTTGCAGACTTAATAATGGGTAGTGAGTAAGTCGTTATGGCACAAGATGGCAGGTAAATTGACAATACCAGTTAACACTGGAAATGTACATTAGGGAATAGTCTGTATACCACAGATGGTCCTTTGGCAGAACTGCACTTGTACCGGACAGGTGCAGGTAAAAGCAGATGCTTGGCAAAAACCGTACTTGTACCAGAGAGGTGCAGACAATAGCAGATGCTTGGCAGGAACTGGACTTGAACAGGACAGGTGCAGACAAGAGCAGATGCTTGGCAAGAACTGGACTTGTACCGGAGAGATGCATACAAGAGTTGATACTTGGCAAAACTGTACTTGAGTCAATACTTGGCAAACAAGAGTTAAAGCTTAACAAACAAGAGTTAATTATTGGCAGATTTAGCTTTGCTAAAACTAAATCCAGGGTTAAGATACAACAGAAGTCCAAGTAACAGAAGGCAGGTAAATGAAAGGATGGGTTGGCAGGTTACTCTGGAGCATAGCAGGTTAGAAGCAGGAGCAGACACTGCAGCAGAGAACTCCCAGGAATACAAGAATAACAATCGGCTGGAGCAGATGATGACTAACAGGAACTAGGCTCCTTGATGAATCAAATTGTTCTGGCTATGATATCTCCAGCAGAAAGGATTTAAATAGAGTGACAAGATCAGGATTGGTGGACTGAAACCAGGATTTGAAATTTATGCAAGTCTCCTGGAATTAGAGGCACAGGGGCATCTCCGTGAAAGGTGGAACATTACACAGCATCTGACAAGGCGAGTGGGCCGATTGACACCGCTGATCGTGACACGTTGAAATGCAGATGATAAACTGAAATCTTCAGATAGATATTTTATTGGCATCCATTGGTACATTATTCTGTGGGTTTAATAGATAAGTTAATTAAAGCTAGTTACCATGCAGCCCTTTCTGTTTTTACTAAATATTTAATAAAACCATTGCAAATTAATGAGCACATTTACATGGTAAACCTATTTCATGGAGTACAGATTGCTAGAAAAAGGGCTTTTAAATACAAGTGCAGATTTCCTTGCAAATCCCATCTCAGCGGTCTATATCTGTCATGCAGCCAGTAATGAGGTAAATTTAACAGTGCAATTAATGTTCCTTAAATAACTTTATGAATATCTCTTGAGTCTGCTGGACTATGTACTGTTTATTGGACTACATTCTTGTAGCTCTTAATATCTCATCCAAATATATTCAAACAAGCTTGACTTTACAATAAATTATAATCATGAGGAGACTGCATATTACAATATTATGGGCTCTGTATCAAATATCCATCTGCTTTTGTCTATGGAAAATCTGTTATCTCGTCTTTCAATCAATGACCCCATGAGCTAATTAACACCCCTGTCTGTAGACATTAGGTCATAGGGCTTCAGAGACACATTTACAGATTTATCAGCATGAAGAAGTTAGAGAAAGATTATCCTGTGTCCTCAGTAAGAGGGAAAGTATGATTTGTTCACATTTCTATATTTATAAGACCCTGTAAGTATATTCAGTATTCAAAAGAATATTTAAAAAAAAAAAAAACTTTTATTTTAAACCCCATATCACACTGTTACACATCATATAAAGATAATACAAAAGTCATACAATAAAGGTGCAGCTCTGTCCCAGAAATAGCCTAGGAATTAAAGAACATGGAGATCCTGGCAAACTCCGACTCTCAGGTTTTCCAAAGAGTGTGACGTTGGACATCTCCGCCATTTAGCGCCTTCAGGACAATATGATGGGTGGGTCACCCTCCATCACCCGCTCCATGTACCAAGCAGTATCCCCAAATTTGACATGCAATTGGCGTTTTATGCTATAGGGAAGGACGTCGATGAATCCCTCCCAAAGTTCAAAAAAAGTTCCAACTTTTTGCATTTGTCGAGGACGTCTCGACAGTTCTCTGTGAACCTCCTCACAGCCATCCAGAAGGGGCGGAGGACCGGGCAGGCTCAGAGGCAATGATAAAGGTCCACATGCGGGTCCTGGCAGCGAAGGCAGTTAGGCGTGGGTAGCAGTCCCATGTGGAAACGTTTGCGTGGCGTCAGGTACGTATGATGGAACAGATTGTAGAACATCTCCCCATATGTGCTGGATGGCATAAGTTGTACTGATTACGTTAGGGCGTGATTGTCATAAGAATATTTTGTTATTGGTGAGAGGGAGAAATTTATATATATTTTTTTTTTTTCAAAGGCAAGACAAATAGAGTTTGTGTGGCCATCTCGTCATGAGAAGGAGACATCTGGCATCGAGATGTATGCAAGTTTTTCAGAACTCACTACTGGTGAAATTGACACCTATTAAAACATTCTAGCACGCCTCACTACGTGGTATAATGAGGTATATTTACTAAGCAGTGAGATTGCAGTAAGATTGAAAAGTGGGGATGCTGCCCATAGCAACCAATCAAGCTCACAGTTTCATTCAATGTGAATAGCATGGTGGTTGCTATGCACAACATCCCTACTTTTCAATCTCACTGCAATCTCACTGCTTAGTAAATATAACCCTGATGAGTTTAAAATAGCAAGATGAGCTAACTGAGTGCATTTAGCCCTTCTCAACAGTGCACGCAGATGCTATTTGTGACATCAATGGTCGTCATTTATACATATGTCAAAGTATGTAGTAAAAACATATCCGAGTTTTTTCTATTTGTGTAGTAGCTATGGTAAACTAGTAATCAGCGATACCTAGTAGTCATCCATTTATATAATTAATAAACTTACTGACTGTCAACACATTAAAGAAAAGAGTCACTAGAATCTCAGGAACGTGTACATTTCATATTTTTCATGGTAACCTTTCTGTTATATGTTTCCAAAACAACATATAATTTCTCAATCTAAGCTGTAACATGTGTAGGTCTGTACTTCTCAGCTGCTGTCTCTGACTCCTTGGCTTTAGACTGAGGGGAAAACTGCCAAACTGTGAAAGGTTTTCTTTCAGCTGAAGTGTTTGGCTCCTTGGTAGACTTCACAGTCAGAGGCGCTGACAGCTTTGGGGTTACCTCCAATTTCAGGTTCTAATGGGTAGTTCTACTGTGATCTGGTTTATATAGTATTGCCAATAGCCACTGATACCAACACTGCTCCCTTTAGTCTTGTTCAGAGGAACATTAAAGTCTCTTATTGAAAAGCCAAAATATATAAACCAAAAAACCCACACGAATATTTCATTAACTTTCTATGTAATGCATTTAATAGTGGAAACCAGTCATAACCATGCAAGTACTAGCTTTGCCGAAACCACCTCTTAACCACTGATATGCACTGAGGAATTCTGAAGCTACAACTGAAATTTGCCTCTCTGATCCCTGTAGATTCAGAGACATATTGTGTCTTCCAAGACAGAAAGTATCGTGTTGGGGAGAGATGGCACCCTTACCTGGAACCATATGGACTTGTCTATTGTGTTAACTGTCTGTGTCGAGAGGTAATATTTCAATTTTATTCAGTTCAACTCAATAATGTGATTAGTAGCAACAAAGTTGCTACTAACGTCATAATAACGTCATAATAATGTCACTTTCAGTTTCTGATAAAACTATAGCAGAATCTTAACTTATAGAATTTATTCTGAAATATTAACAAAATAATATCAAATCAAATTCATGAAAATAGGTGGTTGAATTTATATAAACTGGAAATAAAAAAGCATGTATGTACTACAAATAAAACATGTATATGACAATGGTTTAAGATGACATCCATGCATCCTTTTTCAAAGGACCAGTGGTAATTACATAATTTGCTGATAATCTGTTTCAGGGCAGATGCTGGTTATTCCTTCATTATTTCTTTATCAATGAGTTTATTATATTTGTATTTCGTTCTATGAACCCACAATATGCAGTAATAAAAGCTCTAGGAGCAAGTGAAATAGGCAACCCGTAAAATAAAAAAATCCACAGAATTTAAGAATGGCTAGATTATAAATTTGGTACATTATGAAAAAAAAGAACACACTAATGAGTTTGACAGCACAAAAAGGCCTGGACGTGTAAGACCATAGATGACAACAATGGTGGATGATTGCTAGAGCGCTCTTCATGGTAAAATAAATTTCCATCACAGCATTCAGTCAAGTGAAGTATATTCTCCAGGAGGAAGGCATATGAAGTGTTCCATCCACCATAAGACTTCACACAAGCATAAAGTATATTCAACCCAGTTCTGGAAAATCATCAGATAAATCATCCTGTGCCAGAATGATGGAAAGAAAAACGTATGAAGGAGTCTTACAATGGCTTATGATGCAAAGCATACCACTCCACTTGTAAAAGGAAGGCATGACATGAGGAGGAGTGACTTTCACTGACACCTGATCACCAGTGTTTATTGATGAAGTGACAGAAGAAGCCAGATGAGTTTTGAAGTAGATATATAGTTGTATAGGACACTGTTCATGAATGAATGTCCAAACTCTTAAGTCATTTTGCTAGTGTTTTGTGCTTTTTGTTTTTTGTTTTATAGCTAGTTGAAAGACCGTCAAAAGTCCTTTTTGTCTCTATATCATGTGGTTCTTCCATATCCATTGTGTGATTCTTTAAAATAAAAATTTGATTTGACAAATATACACATTTGTGTATTAGCTTATACACAATGTGCAGTAATGTATCATTTAATGTAATAATAATGTAAAATAATGTAAAAATTACATATTGCTTATATATTTATGAAACTTTACAATGTCTGGCTATAGTCTAAACATTTAATCCTTAGAGGAGTAGTCTGCATGCTTGATGTTTACATACACCCAATGGGGAACCCTTCCAACCTTACCTTCAAAAGCTAACATTAAGCATTATGTAATGACAGAAAATGTCTTGTTGCAGGGTGGAAATGTATTGTGCAGCAGAGTGAGATGCCCAAGTCTTCATTGTTCTAATCCAGTCTATGTTCCTCAGCTGTGTTGCCCTCGATGCCCAGGTAACCTCTTTGTGAATTGCACTATACTATGCGTCACACAGCATTTAAAGATGTCATCCTTTCAATCACACTCCTTGATATTATTGTCTTCCACTATCACTTACTCAGAGGTGCAGATTTAGTTTCATCCAAAAAAAATAGTACTAACCACAAACACTGCCTCGTGTAATTCGGGCATGCCCTGATGATCCATCAATTAAATAACTGACCTAAAATAAGCTGGCCTAAAAAACTATGTGCCACAACTTGTGCCTCCAAATATAGAGATCTGAGGGCTGATTCAGAGTTTGGAAGTGCGGGCAAAACAGGTGCCAGTGTAGACCTGAGCAGAACCTTGTTTTACTGTGAGGAAAGGCAAATGCTGAGAGGAAAGCAGTATATAACGTCTATCTGCAAAACCAAAGTATTTTCATTGAATGCGAACTACTTAATTTGCACCCGTAATGTTGCAACATGGCTTTGCATAGTAGCATATCCAAAGAAGGGAGACGAAGCACGTCTTCAGAGAAGGGAGACATCACACACCAGTTTTTATCCTGCATCTGTGCAGAATGATCCTCTCTCTGGTTGTGCATGTTTTTAATTGCTTGGTACATTTCTGCCCAACTCAGAAATTTGTATACATATAATTAAACACCAAGGCTTACTCACATGAACCGTCACTTTTGACAAAAAAGCTACAATTTCATATATTTATATTATATTATATATTTATATATCCAACATTAATTCATCTATAGTCATTGATTATTTGTATGCTATAACGGCACATATAACCCAGATGAAAATACTGTGTACCATATTCTTTTGGTACTTCCAGATATTTACTAGAAGAAAAAACACTTGCTCATATTATCCCAGAAAGTGTACAGTCAGTGAATAGATATTTAGCTCCTTCCCTTCCCCCTCCCCTAAACCGGACCTGGCACTATACTCTAAAAAAAACAAATATCTCCGGGGCATTTTTATGCCATCTCTGCATGTGGCGGAAATAACACACACCGGAATGACATCGTTCCAATCATGACCTGGCCTTATTTACCATTGGGAAAATGAAGCTAGTGCCAAGTATGACAAAAATAACATACAATTCAAAAAGTTCAAACCATTGAAGTGTTCCTGTTATCCAGTAAATTCCCATGGATTTCTAAGTGCGAAGTGTTAAACTCTGGTACTTATTTTTGTAGACTTTTAAATGCCAATAAGCTATAAAAGTTGAATTTGAAAACAAAATACAGGAAATCCTAAAGTCACCATGTCTTGTTATGTGAGCCCAACTCATTAAAACATTCAAAAAAGTAAAAACAATACAAAAGGCATATAAAATTGCAATAAGGGCTATTTACCTATACATGGATAAGGCAGGTGAATGACGACTACGTCCGTTTATACAAACATCCAGATTGCTTAAAGTGACGTTTGGGATCTGGGTTACAGGAAGCACTCTGGGCCAACTACAGTAGACATCCTTTTCTAGGATGGCTTTTATCACATTGATGAGCTTAATCCATTTACTTTTTTAAAAATGACTTTTGCAAGTCAGACGCCTGGTTGCATAGGGAGAGAAAATAGTAGTAGGAAGGGAGAAGTAGTAATGGCACTGTATAGGGCATTGGTACGGCCTCTTTCAATGTTCTATGTAGCAAGTGATTATTGCTAAATGTTTTCATTATCATTTTTCAACAAATCAATTGCATTAATCACCGTGCATTGTGTTATTAAATTGTATATTATGTATTATAATGTGATAAATGGTTATGGTAAACTGTATATTATGTATTATAATGTGATAAATGGTTATGGTAAACTGTATATTATGTATTATAATGTGATAAATGGTTATGGTAAACTTTATTTTACAATGAATTAATGTTTCGTTTGTTTCTACAAATCCCATAATGCTTTGCAATGTATCAGCTATACCTTTGCTTCTGGAGAATGACTAGATATATTTTATAGATCTCACATGACTGCAGAATCTAAATGCAACTACAAAAATAGTTGCCATGTTTCTTGGTATATATTTTTTCAAATGTATTTATTTTGTGTACTGCGTTTACACAAAAAAAGGTACACAGGCACGCCAAATTGGCTTCCATTGCTAATGTATAAATTTGCTGGTTTACAATGCTGTGATCTGTTACACATATGCTGGGTTATATTACAAACATGGTTTTACCCACTCTTAACAAAAGCTGGGCATACACTATAAGATAAATTGTTCCAATCAAAAGATTTTTCAAGAGTGGGCAAAACCATGATGAATTGCAGGGGAGGTAAAATGAATGTCAGTGTTTGCATACAGGGAGAATATTGCACACAGATATTGACCAGTGTTACTGGGGCTGGCTGGCGGAGACGGCAGCGGCCGCCAAAAACTCTGAATCAGGTCCACTGTTACACTGTTATTAGACTTGTGTTGGAAACATCATCTCTCACCTGTAATACTGATTGCAATGAATTCAATTTGCCTCCCCTGCAATTCAACATGGTTTTACCCAGTCTTGAAAAATCTTTTGATTGGGACAATTTACTTGAGTGCCTTAAGAACTGAATCTGGCCCTATGTATCAGATCCCCCATCTCCTTTAAAATGTAAGTTTGTGGGCAGGGTCCCTCCGCACCAATTCTGTCTGTCTGTATTCCTCATTGTACGTCATTGTACTATTTGTGGTGCCTAATAAATAAGCGTTATTATTATTATTATTGTTATTATTAATACTTATATTAATTATTTGTATAATAATAAATAATAATCATAAAGAATTGAGGAGGAGAAGACTGAGGAATCAGAAATCCTAACAACTGGAGTTTATATTATGTATATTATACACAAAGTTTTTATCTCACTAGTGTTTCACCTTTATTTCTTTTCTTTCTAAATATAACTTCCACCCTGTGACCTTTCTCGAGTAGCAACACACACTTTTACTTTATATGGAGAGTATTAAACGTGCTGTGATTTCCAAAAATCAAACTATGTCACAATGAACAATTATAACCTGACCATGCTGTTAGATGTCTGGGACATACGCCAAATGAATACTTTGTATTAAGAATAAAATATCACAATGATGATGGACACAAAGACATAAGCCGCATTTAGAGGTGGATTTAGGCCAAGGTTTCTGCCAGATGTGTATTTCCTAGGTGTGCATGCACATAAAGGTTCTACACATTCTAAGCCCAGTGCAGAATTGTGTGTATTTGTGCTGGTAAAAGCAGGCACACACAACACATACAATTTGCCCAGCATCTATAATATGTTTGTACCGTACTTGCCTGGGTGTAACTGCACATTTCACCAATGGAAATTCCTATTCCATATTTTGTACATAAGGGGGTGTAGATTGCATACAAGTTAACATCACACACATTTTTGTATGTGACACTTTCCAAAATACCACCATGGCGCTGAATTTGTCCCAAAAGCATGCTAATATGCTTTTACACATGCTGTCAGTAGCTCTGAAAAGTTGTAGTTCCAACAGTAACAGATAGGTGGCGCATCAATACAGAAGATAACCATTATCAATGGCAGAATAACCGTACAGTATTTTTTTCACTTGACATTTCCCGAAATGTAAATATGTTGCAGTCAGCCATGCATACCGCGAAATGGCAATATTTTAGAAACGCTATAAAGCGGATGTTTTGTGGATAATGCTAAAAATCATGCAGACAGCTGTGCATTTTATGGGTAACGGATGGCTGCGTGTGGTAGAAGTGAGTAATCTCCCCTGTCACTCCCTTCTGCTGGACTTCTGGACACATTTATTGTGTGTATCCTATAACCATCGCCTGACGTCTGCAATGGGATGTCTATCTCCGGCTGCAGTGCCTGGTTTGGGTATGCAGGATTTAAAACATGACTGATGTATGGATGTTCAAACATACAGAACCACGTTCCATAACTTTGAATATCTAACTGTAATATCTGGCACACGCATCATGTATTAAAAGCTTAAAAGCTTTTATTTTATTTATTATTTATTTATTTATTATTTATTTATTTTATTTTATTATTTATCATGTATTAAAAGCTTAAAAGCCTAAAAATAAAGGTGCTTTCTATGGATGTATCGGTGGAAGGATATTGTGTTCTTGATGTTCACTCAGTAAGTTTTACAATAAAAAATATGTGTTATCAGCACTGCTTACTGACAGCTGCATGTAAGGTAACAGCGAGGGAGATAGTGAGCACACCGAAAACAAAGCTACTAATCAAGTTAATAATCATTTTGTTTATACCATTTTAATATTGGACATGAGGCAATGTTTTCATTTAATCCAGGATATTTATTTTGAGCAGCACAATACTTGGGAACAAGTCAGTTCCAGTCATCTTGGCGGCTAACTAATAAATTATTATTATATAATCTATTGGAGCAGACAGACTGACTCTGTGTCTAAGTACCAACCATAGATCTCAGAATCCAAATGGAATACAGCGTTACCCTATTAATACAGCATAGTCTGTATATAACCAAAAAGCACAGAGCATGTAACTTACTTACTTTATGGACGGGTCGTACTTGCTCTATTACATGATTACACTTTAAGTGCCAGGTTCTTATATGTAACTGAGGATATTTGGGCTAGATCCAAACTTGAGTGTGTAAAACATGTAAATCCATTCTATGTAATGGCAGGGGTTTTTCTTCACACACATAGAAAATTAGGATTGCACAATGTACCTCAGCTATCATTATGTCTTGATCTGGTTCCATTTTTAGTATTTTTTAAGTGATCTCCCCATAAAGCATTATATTTATTATTAATTTTAGCTACCCAGAGCAGGGGTAGCAAAGACATAGTTGATACCTGCCAAAGCATTAATGTGGTATTGTCTACAAAAAAATGATCACATAAACCAGGTTTGCAGACATCCCCTCCAAGTGATAAGAACATTAGACCAAATCCTTTGTTCAAGTTCTTTTTTAGCCAGAGATCAGTCTGAATATGGTGAAAAGCATTCAGAGATGCTAATCCAGTCCAAAGGCAATATAAAATGAACACTATAGAAACATTATTCCATATTCCAGTGTTAAGTCACAGTGAATTTACAGAAGCCTCCCTGCAATAAAGCTGTTCTGTTACCTATATACAGATCAGTCATGTAATGTTTTCCTGTATCTGCTACCAACCTACTGTATATTAAGCTGAATTAAGAGTAAATCTAAAAAAAACTTGATATAGTGACCAATTTATTTCACCACTATAAAGCTGATAATAGAAAAGTCAATTTATATAAGTTATTTTGTTTATTGTCATCTTATGTGAGCCGAAAATTCAAGTGATAGATGATCTCCCTTTATTTGTTGTGCTTAGGAGATGGGATGTTATCTTGGGAGCACCATGAACCAAAGACATTTCGACAACCAGGAAATAGAGAAGCAGTAAGTGGAAAGTTATTGGTGTTTTCTTTTGTGGATAACATTGCTCCTTAACCTATGTAGAGCTAAGCTAGAACAATTATATTTTCAATTCTCCAGTTATTGGAAATTGTACCAATTATCTTTCTAAAAGCTACCAATATTTGTTAAAACGATAATCTGATCTTTCCGAATTCCTGTTTGATTATTGTTTGAGGGGTCAGATATTGGGTGTGTGGTTGTGTGGACATAATCACTTATAGTGTTCAAACTATCATGAAAATCAAACTATCATGATACTCGTTCTAGTGAGTGCCCAGTTTTAGATAAGGGACCAAATCTAGAGTTGAATATACAATAAGATTTACACCTGGCCAAAACCATGATGAATTGCAGCAGAGGTGAATTTCATCTGTTGCAAAAAGTATTAGACATGAAGTATTATATATATATATATATATATATATATATATACACACCTAACAAAGGACATTTTTTTTCTGGTTTATATTGTTCGAAGTAGCAAATTCCGATGTAGTCTTGCAAGTTCTGTTATGTCAATAAATATTAACTCTTAACAGGTGGACACATGCATTCAGAAAATACTACTGTCCATTACATCATTCCGTATCTTTCATTATTTTAATTATTAAGACACATAACTGTGAAGAATGATTTAATAGATAACAGAATGAATCTAATCTAGTCAGTTGGGAATATTGACTCTGAATTCTTTAATATGTAAAGATTAAGTCACCTGTTAAGAGTTAATGGGCTAGATTCTGATCTTTAGGCACTAATGACTTATTTAAGAGTGGGCAAAACCATGTTGAATTGCAGGGGAGGTAATTAAAAATGGTTTTACCCACTCTTGACTAAAGCTGGTCAGTGGAACAATTAATTGCATAGTGTATGGCCAGCTTTATATCACTGGTGGAATGGCTTGAACGGGGCAGGTTAGGGGGGGTACCAATATTCATTTTGCCTTTGGGCAACTTGAATGAAGTTAAGTTAATAGATTTAATAAATTCAGAAACATAAGTAGCTTTATATATATATATATATATATATATATATATATATATATATATATATATATAACACAGAACTAAATATATGTATAACACCAATATACCCATATATTAAATGCAAGTCATATTGAAAATAGTTCTGTAATTCTGCTCCTATGTCTCTTGTATGCTCACCTGTGATTTAATATTTGTTGATAAGCCTGAACGGAGAAGCAAAATGATGACATTAACAATTTTGCTCAGTCATAAAACACACACTGTGGGCTCCAGATGTGAATGACTTAGCCGTGTTCTTCCTTCCATAAGAGAACCAATGTAACAGTCTGCTTGTGCTGCCATTCCGTCCAGCAACATTCACTCATCCATTTACTAGCCAAGGAAAATGAGTCTCTGTGTTCTGTACTAATTGCACTGAAAGAATGGAGAAAACTGCAAGCTCGCTTTTGTAAACAGCTGGGCAAGAGAAGTTAAAGAATATTCCATTATACTCTAGTGAATAAATCAGCTAAGTGCCAGATCTCACAGTTTCCAATGAGCAACAGACAGACCCTTCACCAAACAGCTGAGAGTTAGAGAAGTGTTTAAGCCTCTAAATGTCTTCAGCCTTATAAATGAAATATTATTCACATAAATAATAGAAAGGTGGTTTACTGTCACAAAGGATATGTGCTTAGCAGAATCTTTGTTAACTTTGCTCCTCTTCTAATGTATGTATAATTGCCATTGGTTTTAATGCAAAAAAGTAAGGATCGCTTATATTAAAATAGATACATACTATAATCTCCACTTATTGGAAACTGAATATATCTAGAGTTATAATTACTATTGCTGAAGAGATAAAAAAAAGATGCAGTATTGTTTCAAATATTTGATATGATAGTAGGATCTTTCACAACTGGGAGTAGAGTTATGTTAAATAAAGATACACAGCTGACAAGTCTTCATAGGGACTTATATCAATACTACAAGAAACATGTAACCTTGGAGAAAATACCACAACTACATTATTATGGCAATAATTCATATTTATTTTATAGAAATATATATATATATATATATATATATATATATATATATATATATCAATTTCTTACAATTCAAAACATTACAGTAATTAAAAATTAAAGTTTGCGGGAGAGCCCCAGGAATAGTTACTGTCCACCAACCCCTGGAAAGATGTGAAATGTTTAACACTGAAAACCTCAATCACCCTGAACAACCCCAACATTCATGTTATAACATTTACTTGTAAAAACTAATAACTTATACTAACGATTGGACCTAAATTCCAAATATTAAGAAATCTATCAGTAAGTTTGCATTTCAGATACTGCATGGGTTTTCTCCAGGTACAGTACTCTGGTCTCCTGGTCTGTTCTCCCATGCACAGACAGACTTTCAATAGAAAGACCCCAGCTCTTAAGTCTGGATAGCTAGAGATGATCAGATATATTTGCAGAATGCAAAAGTAACAGACATCCAGTCGTAATACATGGAGAAGGGGGGAATCCGTAACAAAGAATCCAATCCTAAATAGGCATTCTAATGCTGGGTACACATCAGAAAGATCATCTTTCCAATCAACAGATAAATGACCCTCACAGCAGAAATCTGTTACATGTGACCTCAACAAAATGCATGTTATGTGAGTACACACTGAACTCATTTCTGCTGTGAGGGTCATTTATCTGTTGATTGGAAAGATGATCTTTCTGATGTGTACCCAGCATTAATGTAAGTTCTTTAAAATGATTAAACCAGAGAATTTAAACCAAACACAAGTGTAAACATAAAGGTTTGTATGGTTTTTCCATTTATTAAAGGGCACATTACATATAATTGTCTGTATTTGAAATGTTCAGTATTCAGTGGGAGTTTTTTGTTTCTCTGTTGTGTTATACAGAGACATTCTTACCAGCGTTCACATGACCATTTATCTGGCTCCAATTCGCTGAGACAGACAGGAAACCCCGCCAAACACTCCAGCACAAGAAGTAACCGCGGAGTCATCGCTGACCCACAACAAGCCTCAGGGACGATAGTACAGATAGTCATCAACAACAGTCACAAGCATGGGAGAGGTATACCGCATATGCAATTAAATATGTAAACTTTACCTCTTCATCTGTTTCTATAAAGGTTTAGTAAAATATGTATGTATCATTTTTCTGCATGCGGAATCATATATATATATATATATATATATATATATATATATATATAAATATATATATATATAGTGTAGTGATAACTTTGAAAATGCATGTTATGGTGATAAACAGAATTTGATTTATTTCTAAATAAAGGGCATGAGCAGACGTTGGAGTTTCAGATCAGATATATTAGATTTCCATTAAATCCACCCGCGCCAAGGCTCCTTAATTCTTAATTGATGACCAAATTAGCTATTACATTACTGAGTGCAAGTAGTGTGTTCATTTAAGCATAGAATAAATAGCACTATATGTATGCCACAGATCACTGACTTTTGCAGAGTATACATTATAGACCAAATAAAGCATTTCAACTCAAACTAAAACAAAGTAATGTGTCATATAATTATCAGTCTATGTTTGGCAATTCTCCTATTACTTTTACTTTTTTTTATGTAAATGTCCCCTTAAACTATGAAATACATTTGCATTTGTACATCATTTTTTATCCTGTTAACCTTCACTAGGGAACAGCCAGCACCCAACCAACATGTGTTTGTATTTGCCATCTTCCCTGCAGTATGCATCTCGAACGGGAAAACATACTCCCACGGAGAGTCTTGGCACCCTACCTTGCGAGCTTTTGGAGTGGTGGAATGTGTGCTGTGTACGTGCAACTTTACAAAACAGGAGTGCAAGAAGATTAGCTGCCCAGAGCAATACACTTGTAAATATCCGCAGAAAATAGATGGAAAGTGCTGTAAAGTTTGCCCTGGTAAGTTAAGGGGTGCTTAGCATGATGGCGGATACCTATTAGTTGCAGATCAATGTATAGAATTGCTGATGTATATACTATACTATTAGGACATAACTGCTATACCTACAGAGGATATAGACCAAAAGATTATGAATGATCTGCAATTGCAGCGCTTTTGATACGTCTGTGTGCCTAAAATTTTTATAATTGCATATTGATGGACTACCAACATATCTTAGGTTTGCAACTCATAGGATTGGTAAAGATTGGTTCACATAGAGGACTGGATCCAGACTTAGGTACTATAGAACTTACATAACATTTAGTTACAAGTGGGTAAAACCATGTTGAATTGCAGGGTAGGTAAAATGAATATTAGTGTTTGCATGCAGGGAAAATGCTTTATTTTTGCATTTTGCACACAGATACTGACCAGCGTTACTGTTACACTGTTATTAGACTTGGGCTAGGAAACTCTCAATTCTAATACTGTTTGCAACTAATGATATTCTCTGTAATGATTAGATATTGGTGCACTGAACGCTGCTATAATATCTGTAATTTATATACTTAAAGATATTGTCACTAATAACATTGGGCTTCATTGATTATGTTCTAGCTATTTTAAGATATACATTCCTCTGATGCTACATAATTGGCAGAATTATCTCTTAAGAAGATAGCCAGTCTATGAAATTCCAGTACTTGGAATTATCATTATCGTGTTACCAATACTTGTTTCCATCTGTCCGCTTAACTTTTGCCTTTACTTTCAGGTATAATTATTTGCTGATTATGATTATTCATAGTATACCAATGCAGGGCTCAATGTGGGTATTTATAAGTTAGAGCAGGGCTCGAAGTGGGGGTGTATATGGGGGTAGGCCATACCGGCACTTCTTCCACTGATCTAATTGAAAAACTACAAATTTCAACTTCAACCACAGTATGGAGGGGGGGATGTATTGAGGAGAACATTTATCACAAATCGTGTGTCCGGAAAGAGCGGGGCTTATACAAGAGGTGGGGCTTAGCGGGGTAGAAAGTTCCAGTACTATACCAATGTATATTTGCATTGTATGATAGGCTACTTACAAAAGTGTACTGCTCATTTGTGAATATGTCACTTATGCAATCAATCCAGAATTACATGCTGGGGCAAGGTGTGGAAACTGGATGTGCATACAGTGTCGTTCCAGTGGGGGGATTTAAACCATACTGCTAGGTGTGGACTAGCCCTTACAAAAATTACTGCTTTCTGTAGACGTAAATATCCAGTATTTCTAGTGTGTTCCCTTTCTCTTTTCTATAAAATAACTTAAACCCATTGTACCTAATTTTTGCATATAATGAGTTAAAGAGTGAAGGCGTTTCAAAGCTGCCCCATTAACACTATTGACCAATAATTTCTCAAAGTATTTTTCATGATGTACCCATTTAATTAGCAGAAGTTATGCAATAGAAACCCTCCTAGCTGTGTAAAAGCTTTGTATCCCTTTGCTGTACATGCAATTCTAACTCTTTTGGATAAATAACAGCTTTACTTGGCCAGTGAGAATGTCAAATTCTTGATGACTTTCCCACAGGTCAGCTAAGGTGATCCTTAGATTCAGTGCTAGGATAATACAGTCATCTCTGTTCCATGAACATCCTCTGGCAAGACAAATAGTTCTCAAGGGTGCCTGACACCTGCTCCTAGGGTCATGTCACAGGTTTGTAGGACCGCAATAATAGCATGAGACATTCATATTTCATATATTGTGTAATACACAAATGTTTGCTCCACAGTCTAATAAAGTTACAGTTCAATTTATAATATTTCACTTATAATAATGTTAATAATTATGTTATGATGTTGTAGTTTTGCATGTAGTATTTTTATTTTATCACAGCAGCTTAAAAAATATTCTAAAAATATATATGTGTGATAAGATTAGGCTATAGGCTGCAGTCAAGGGGCAATCAGCATAGGGCAGAAAAAATACATTAGCAATCTACCTATGAAGCACCTCTACCTCAATCTACTACTAATCAACATGCATATGACTACTGCTTGCAGAAAACACATGCACTCATGCTTCCCTGCCTCTGGTTTGTACTTTTAAGTCTTTCTGGAGCACAACAGCATCACACACTTATAACTGAGGCTAATATGTTTCCATTTCTCCAGTTTAACTGAGCTAAAATACATGTATTCCCAGTACATTGCCCTATCCAAAGGGATCCCATGGAATTTTAGCCTATAGGTTTGGTCTGTAGAAATGGGAGTGTTTTCAGCAGTTTTACTACAGATCTAGATTCATTGGACCCATAGTTCTGTAATCTGCATTGTAATGCAGTAACAATAACTAAGTAGGTGCAAGTCCTATTGGGAGGAGGAGGCATTTACATATTTATAGTCCAGGTATTCCAGGTTTATCAGTTTCTGGGTTACTATATATTGAGCATGTGCTTCACTATATTTTTGTTGTTCTGTCTTCTGCCTTCATGGTGGTGTGGAGTCGATTAATGGTATATAATACACCCAATCCAGAGAAGTTAGAAAATGTGTACAATTTGGAAAATAAAGGACATGTTATATCAGGACGTATGTCTCTAGGTACAATAAATATAAACTCCTCTTCTGGTTACTATATTTCCATCTATATTCCATATATATATATATATATATATATTTTTTTTTTTTTTTTAACTTACTGAGTGTCCATATAAGCACTTTACAGAAAAACACAGATTATTTATTAATCCAAGCGCTTATGAATTCCTGTTATTCTCTGTATGATTATAGCTTTGTAGAGGTAGAGGAATACCTTTTTCAGAGGAAGTTTGGTGAAATAAACCCTCTCAGGTCGTACATGGCAGCTGGTTTTTTAATACAGTTGCAGTTTCATATATTAACGTTGAAGTTTTTAGGATGCACAATCTGGCATTCTGTGCTGGAAAAATCCATATAGCTTTAAATCTTCATTATCAATTTTGCAAACTGCACAGTTAACCTGATTTTTGGTACTTTCATGATACTTATAAGGAAACAAAATGTGCTTAGTTAGTACAGAATGCCTTTTATTATTCCTCCCCCTTACAAAGATTTTTGGATTAAGCATGTAATGTTTTAGAAGATAATGAGACAACTGATAAATGTGGTGGCCATAGAGCCTTTAAGGTTTGTTGCTGAAATCAGTGCTACTGTAAGCAAAAACGAGCAAATTAGCATTTTTGCAAAACGATACTGAAGTGTGGAAGAGTAGGATTACAGTTTGCACCATAGTAAACAGTACACACAAATATTTTTTCTTACCTTTGCTGTCTTCCTCTTCCTTTTGTTCCTCCTCCACGGCACTCTACTTTACCTCGGAAGATAATTGTCAAACCTGTTTCTATAAATGTCAGACAGTATGTTAGGTCATTTCATTCAGAGAAACAAATTTGGCTGCCATAAGAGCCCTGTATAGCCTATACTGCTTATTCTAATGGCACAGCAACAGCTGATATGGCCAGAATCTATGCGAGATGTGTGTGGGGGCCATTTGGCCTGTGGTTAATTAATTTATTCAGTTGCAAGCGGTTATAGGCTGTGAAAACAAATGACAATATTTGTAAAAATATTTTATTATTCTGATTTCTTTACATATTACATAACTATTATTACAGAAGAGAATACAGAAGCACATTCTGGGGATAAAGATGCCTTATGTGAGGAGACCATCCCTGTCTTTGAGTCTGTATTACTGGAGGAAGGGGAAACAGTCAGGAAAATTGCGGTGATGACAGAAGACCCACCCGAAGCGGAAATTCATGTGTGGATAATCCAGAGAGGTAAGCGGAGAAGAAGACTCAGAGACATCTCGTCTGAGATACGACATTGGTATGGACGAGACGTGATCAGACACGTGTTTTGTTCCATCGAAACACAATGAACCCTTGTTCTTGGCAGGTGTCCTGCGCCAGTTTTACACAGAAAAAATGTCCAAGGAGGAATTCGAAGAACAGCAGGAATTTAAACAGATAACAAGAACAACATCAAGTAAGTTTTTGTGTCTTTATGGGCAAGATAAAACTCAGTGAATAATGGACATTACTTTAATCAATTTATGATTACTTTATTTCAGAACTCTTTAAAAGCATTATTAATACGCACTTGATGATGATAAATGGTTATAAAAATCATTCAGGGCTTGAATTGGGGGTATATGGGGGTATGCCATACCGGCACTTCTCCCACTGCTGTAATTGAAAAACTTGAAATCTCCATTGACTTCTATTATATTCTGTGTTTCCATACCGCCACTTCTAAATTTCCACTTCGACCACTGATTTGATTTGTAATGGATCCTACTGTCTAGTGTATCTCAGGAAGCAATTAGTCATAGTGGGAAGGGCTAATTCTAGTAATAAAAGAATTACACAGACTTCCTTTAACATAATGGTATTTGCAGGGTATTGCCTCATAAAGGTGATACAGATTAAAATCCTTATCCCAATAAGGATGACTAAATGTTATGTGACAACAACAGAGTAATGTTTTACGCAAATAAAAAAATCAAACATAGTACATATTTATGAAAAAACTTTAAAATATGACAGTATACAGAGGTATTTAAAGCTCGAGTTCAAAATAGGTTCAAAATAGAGGACAGCTTTATTCTGCGCAATAGTTGAAACTCCAGGGCCTAAATTCACTAAGCAGGGATTTTGCTGGGGATATTGAAAAGTGGGGATTTTGCCCATGGCAACCAATCAGATTTGAGCTCACATTCTCCAGTGTGTAAAATGAAGCTGAGTGTTCGAATCTGATTGCTTGCCATGGGCATAATGCCCACTTTTCAAATCCCCAGCAAAATCCCCGCTTAGTGAATTTAGGCCCAGAACAGAAGCGTTCTTGTAAGCTGTTGAACAAAAATGGATGGATAGTTCTGTTGTCCTCCTACAGAAAGATAGCAATAATTACATCAGGAGACGTAAACGATAACTTTTTGGCTACTTAGGAACCCATAAGCACAGATCCCAACAGTTTCTAGAATCGCCGTAGCTGCACACCACTGGGCAGCCCTGACTCACAATCCCCACTGCTAGAAAGATGATGTGTAGCAATAGATGACTATCGCCCGCAGAAGCCGCAAAGAAGAAAAAGCAGTCAGACATGTAAAAACTGGTAACAGTGCATAGGTCTTAGCAGCTGGAGGCACAGGTGGAATCTCCAAACTGCAATGTATGTGTAAGCCTATAAAATAAGCACATCGTCATACTCCTGCAATGCGCTTCGTCCTCAATGGACTTTATCAAGCAGTATAAATAGCATCATGCAAGTCCCTCATTTAAAGATCAGATTATTTTACATCAAATTAAGTGTGTAATTGTAATAAATACTAGTCATATTAATCCAGTAAAATCATGATTTAAAAGCTTTGCTTTAAGCCGAACATATATTATTGGCGTCTAACATTTATTAATTAGTACAAATGTTTATAATAAAATTTCCTATACAAAGTTGATATTATTAGCTAAATATATTTATAAAAATGTGAACAAATTTATAGTGTTATATTCCTTACTATTGTTTAACCCCTCAGGTACTATTGTTTGTAATCTACATATCCAGTATAATTCCTGCTTACAAAACCTGGTATAGCAGACACCAACTCTTTGGGTATTTTGAATTATGTCTAAACCTGTTAAGGATAAACCATTGGGATCACTTTTAGTACAAATTGTTCTCCACTTTAAGACAATGTAATAATATTAGTATTTATTTACAAGTAATACATTTACATAGTTACATATGTAATAGCCAGTAGCTTAAGTATTAAGCCAACTAGATTTATTACTGTTCATAATAGTAGCTCTATATTGGCTTAGCGCTAGAAATGATTTCAAATTACGTTTTTTATATCAGAAGATAAGTTTAGGTTTATTATCCATCATTTTAGTCAAAATAGAATCTGATAATAAAATATTGAAATCACTCTTAATAATGTCTCTTACCTTATGAAATTGCCATTTGAACTTAGTAATATATATGTTTCATGTTTTTTAAGTTACCAGAGGGACCAGATTTCTTTGCTTCATTGCATTATTGTCTCTTCTGGTGTGATTTACTTCTTTTGGTTAGATCATGGCCTCTGCCCAACTACTATCTAATGTAGTTTTGTGTAACTTAGGGAATACTCATGACTTACTGTATGTTATAGGGGCTTATCTAGAATTATGAGTATTTGCACAAGAAGGTGCAAATATGCACCTGTACCAATTATATTGCCTTAAAAAGCAAATTAAATTCAATTAATGTCAGATAATTCTCTTTGCACATTTTAAATTTGACCCTGCAATTTCACATGATTATAACCAAAGCTTGAAATGGTAAAAAGTGCCGGTATACCATACCATTGTCTACCTCCCCCTCTTCAAACACTAATTACAACTCTGTGTCAGACCCATACTCTGCATATTGGCTTCTTCTAGCATGTGATGTGTACACATTATTTTATTATTGCGTCTTATATAACTCCATCCATAAATATGACTACAATTCATAAGCACTAGTGTTACTAGTATTAATATTGTGTACTGTACAGCCTATAACTNCAGTTGCAGTTGCATTTTTATTATTAATGTATTTATTTTAAAAATAACTTTTTTTAAGGCCAGTGGAAAATCTTCGGGGAAGGAGAAGCTCAGATAAGCCACATGTGTGAAACTCGAATTTGCCGGACAGAACTGGAAGACTTGGTGAAGGTTCTGTACCTGGACAAGACTGAAAAGGGTCATTGTTGAGAGCAGAAACACGGGAAGAGAAAACCAGAGGCCGCCCCAAGACATTGGATTTGTAGCCGGCTGCAGACTGATTCTGCTTAAATCAACATTGTCGCCAAACCCAGAAAGCAGGGACTATTAGACATGGTGTGCTGCAGAAAAGTAACTGGCAGATACAAGTGTGTAGGAGTCTGTGAGCAGTTAAATGCTTCCTCTTATGCCTTAGAGGCTGGCATCAACTATGAAAAAACACAGGTTTCTTCTTTATGGGAAAAATGTTTATTTGGAAAGTTAAAATTAATGGAATAAGCATAACTAACTAGAATAACGGAGGACCTATAATACTAAATGTATGCATATGTGCACGCGCGTGTTTGGCTCTTCCTGCGTGCACAGCTGGTCACTTCACTAAGTGGGACATTTCATAACAGTTGACATGTTGTATGGGCACACACACAGCTCTGTATGATTTTGCCACTAAATTTGAAACTGTTGGCTTTTTATATAACCTTGGTCGTGTACAGATTTCCATTCTTGCTCTTTAACAGCACAGTGAGCTTACTTACAGGTTTTGTATTTCGGACAATCTGACATTAATATAAATGAAGAAGAGAGTGCTCCCCTGTAAATGAAACCGCTGGACAAACACTCTTTGTACTTAACCCTTTAGCCTAGCTAGGATCAGGCTTTTCTCATTTGTTTTCTAAATGACTTTTGATACCACAATGGCTGAAGTGGTTAGAAGCACACAGTATACCGGAGTAAATAAACCACCAATTTATATTAAACAATGGAAAGGCTGGAGTACTATTGTCTTATATTATATGTTTTGCCTTTGCTTCATTGTTATTTCCTAGATCATAATTAGGTCTCACCTGTATAATTGTTTATAGTGTTTCAACGCGGGAAATATTATTTTACAAGCAGGGCCGCCGTCACAATCGGCCGGGCCCGGGGCTCACAAAGTCCCAGGCGGCCGGGCCCCCCACATAACGCCAGGACTGCGGGAGGCCTTCGGCCCTATTTAAATGCACATAGACGCCAAATATGGTGTCTATGTGATTTTATGCTGGCTGCCGGCAGTGGAAGGACGGCAGGCCCGGCTGTAGGCCCGGCTGTCCCCCCCTGAGGGCGGCCCTGTTTACAAGTGTAGACCTGAGCGAAACCTTGTAATATGGCAAGTTAACTTTAACTACTTTGCATGTATAGAATGCTTTGTACATTTGCACAGAGAACATACAACATAGCTTAATGAGTAATTTTTAAATAAGAGTTGAGCTAGGAAACCTCTGAATCTAATCATTTCAATTTGTCTTCCCCCATTTTAGCCTATCTCATCTGTACTATATGGTGTGGCTGTAATTGCATTAGTGTGCACTCCTGTTACAGTGTCATAGTCATTGTACAAGGAAATGCACAAAATGCATCTATTACATCATGTGTACAAGAAATGTTGGCTTTAGGCATGTACTTTATGAGCCCACTGCTAACCACCCCCCTTACACACAGCAAATATGCACCATGGAAGAACATGCTGAACTGCAACTAATGTAAGTTATACACCCAATTCAGTGGGGAGGTGATGTTTTGTTAGACAACTTTAAATTAGATTTTTAAAATGAAGCTTTTGTGTTGAATAACCAAAATCAGACATTATGGGGTATATTTACTAAGCAGGGAATTTGCTGGGGAATTGAAAAGTGGGGAAGTTGCCCATAGCAACCAATCAGATTCGAGCTTACATTCTCCAG
>JABWIB010001786.1:55129-67665 GCA_016617825.1 Platyplectrum ornatum | reverse complement strand
CCCATGCGATAGGTGTGGGATGATGCCATGAGCGCTTCTGCTAGTCGCGCCTTGCATTGCCGAATCTTGCCGGCGATGCATCTCACCCCTATGGCATATGTGTATGGCCAGCATTAGGTTTAGACTACAGGGAGGAGTTGGAAGGGATGGGTTTGGGTTAGGTTGCNGAGAGGGTATGATCAGGTTGTGGGGAAGGTTGGATTGGATAAGAGAATAAGAACAAGGTTAGTGGAGAGGATAGGGTTTGGGTAAGCATTGGGATAAGGGNTGGGGAAAATATTACCTTTCAACGTCAGGGATTTTAACATTCTTCTGTTTACTTTTGTTCGTTGAGTCTTCTTCTTTCACTTTTCTTTGGTGTACGGTTGTTGGGAATTGGGAGGTGAGTGAGTGAAATTGGGACATTTTCCCTGGGGAAAATCAACAGACATATTAATGGCTGGTACATCTCAACAAATGAATTGTAAATGTAAGTGCACTTACATACCATTGCAAAATACAGTGGCTTTATTACATTATATTGTGTAAAGACACTATGGTGGGTAGATATACCTGCTTGAAGTGAAATGTAGTTAACCAAGTATTTAAAGAAAAGGACAAGCTGGATCTANCAACAGTAGAAACATCAAGAAGAGGTGACAAGTACTAACCACAATAATNGGCCATGAACGCTACTATTGATTGGTCACTGATTGGAAACAGGTGAAGCTCACCGAGTAATTAGAAAACCCTGGAAAATGCCCCTCAGGAGCTGCATGTCAGACAATAACTCAAATAATAATTCAAAGAATTTTCCTAGATGACAAGGGTCAATCCTTGACATGATTATTCCTGGAACACAGAACATGTTAAATAAAATATAGATGAATTTGAAGATAAATAAACATACTCTCTGTGTTGAACAAAAAAAAATCAACTACTTGAATTAAAACTCAGAGTTCATAAACCCTTAATCTAACATACAGCGGAGACTAAACATTTCCTTCATCTCCAAATCAGCTGTTCGTGCTGTAAAGTGAGAATTATTCTANTGAGACAATCTACAGGCAACAGAATAGTATTTCTCATACAATTGTACAGTGCAGCCTATGTAGGTGGACAAAAATGTGGCTTAATTGGATATGACATACAAGAANTTGATGTCAGATTAGTTGTTTAATATACCCAAGAGCAGCTTGACGGTTAGCAAACAAGATTCAAGAGAATCACTGCAATATCCCACCTCATGGAAATAAAACACTTATTGAATAATTTCATTAAATAGTTCTTAACTCCTTTTGGAGTGGAAAGGGGGAAGATACAGATTTATCATTAGTTACCTACTATGCAGTCAAGTCAAGTACCAATTTATGTGGACAAGTTATGATTTAGACAAATATTTAAGCTGGCCATACACTATAAAATTATTTTTTCAAACAATCGACCGATATCATTCAAAAATAGGTTTCAAATGAGTTTTTGAATTTTAGGTCTGCACAATCTTAAATCATTTGATTGGTGTCAGTGTATTGGCACTTTCAATATATCCTGCCATCAAGACCCACTTTAGAGGCATAAACCAAATTTGCATTTTTACTATACAATTATTGTACAGTGTATGGCTGTTTCCAATTCCTTAAAAAAATGTTCTTAACTTTATAGTGTAGGGCCAGCCTTACAAAGCATTATCCCTGAATTCATTTTCCTTCAACATGATTTTGCCCAGGTGCAAATTTCCTCTCTTATTTTCAAGTCTGGTTCGGATCCAAAGTCATAAGCATAGTCACAGCTTTTGTCTCCATACTATACAACATGTCAGTACGGATTCAATAACGTATCTAGTTAGAACTCAGTGACATCCCTGTGCCACCACCNTGGTATTTCACACACGTGGGAGTGTGGCTATAACCAGTAAATTTAAGGAGGAAGAATCAATTGCAGCAATATTATTCCCACTTNCAAGTGAAAGGAGCAATAGAGCTAGGTGACGGCAGATGCTTCATGAAGAGAAAGCTGGCATTGTCTCTGCCTTGGTACACAGAAGCAGGGCTGCTCCCAGAACCTGTAGTAGCTTAACTCATGCATGTTTGCATATGTTAAAAATATTTAGTCCGCTGCTAAAAAAAATATTAAGGCAGAGATGTGAGGCCAGATAAATATAATAGAATCTATGTGTGTGAGGGACTCTAAGCACAGAGAGGGTACTGTGTCTCATGTACCTTTTAACTCTTCTGCTTAATTGCTCCGCTGAAGGGGCAGGGGGATCAGTGAACAGGTTAGATGGGAAGGTTGTGCCAGTTTGAATCAATTCCCCAGGATTATCTTTTATGTAGATAAAATCAGTTTATCCTAAAAGATTGATGATAAAAAGACAGCAGGAATGACTTAATGCGCTGCCTGAGCTAATGTAAGTAGCCTTCTGNATGAGGAAGCAGTGATGCTTATTATCAGAATCTCAATCTCACTTATATCCGATGTATGAGACTGGAAAGAGGTATAGTTTCATTTGGCACATCTCTTTGGATGCATCGCAATTAACTTACACATTAAATGATGTGATAAAGTTTTGTACTAGTAATTTGTGCGAGAGGTTAGAGCTGCCTGAGGACTCATGAGAGATCCAATATTCCCACAGAAGATGCACTTTGCTACACTTTATTTATTTATTGTATGATAGACTAATAATATGTACAAAGTAGATTACAAATCACACAAAATAGAAGACAGCATCAATAGAGGTGCATTTATAGCAGTGGTCGAAGTGGAAATTTAGAAGTGGGGGTATGGAAACATAGAAAATAATGGAAGTCAATGGAGATTTGAAATTTTTCCATTACATAGTTGGGAGAAGTGCCGGTATGTCATACCCCCATATACCCCCCCCCCCACTTCGAGCCCTGATTTATAGTGTTGCATCACCGCTAATTAACAGTATCCACACCCAGGGCTAAACAAGAGGGAAAGAGCACATAAACCAGAGGTTCCCAAACTTTCTCAGATGAGACACCCTTAGGGTCTCCATAATTTTTCATGACACCCCAAAGATACAATCATTTCTCATTTTTTACGTTTTTGAGTCAGAATAGAGTAATAACTATTTGGGTAAAAACAAAAATACTTCAAGTTGACATCAAATCTTGTGTTACTCCTATACAAGACGTAAAATGGTGTTTCTAAGTACAAATAGCAATGTTGCACCATATCAGGAAAAACATTCCACGGCACCCCAATGAGAGCGTTGCGGCACCCCAGGGAGCCACAACACAATTTGGGAACACCACTGATATAAACCATAAGCTAACCAAACTGGGAGGGTATAAGAACAAGCAAAACCCTGAAGTCAACCTAATTGCTTGTTCTCCAGACTTTTTTGTTTACTAGTCCCAAATTAGTTGAATTGGGCAGAGGATAGATCTTTACCTTCTGCTTTTTTTTTAAAGCAATTTTCCTTTCTATGTTTATGATAAGGCCTATCAATCATCTGCTCAATTCAACTAATTTGGGAAAACTCACTAGAATGATTATTGTGACAAATCACCAATTATTGTGAATTGGTACTATAATCTTTCTAGTGTGTTGGTCAAAAAAGGCTCCTATTATCATCCCAGAAAGGCTCTGGGATGATAGGCTGATCTATTGGAATTACTGATTAATATTGTCCCATAAGGGCAAAAAATTGCGCAGTGTGATTATTGGACCCNGTACCCCACTGTATCACTCTACTCACTGGCTGTGATGTTCCTGCTGACGGGACAAGCATGTAGCTGAGTCGAGGTCCTGTCACTTCTGTCCTGTCAACTGGAAGATCACAGCCAGTGTAGCGATCAGTGCAGAAATATACAGGAGGCTCCTATCAATTCCCTCTCCACCATCAACTGTTACTCCAGTGAGGTGAGGTAAAAGGGAGGAACANCCAGACAAACTCTTCTTTTTAATGGCAATAGCTGTGAGTTACATAATAGTGATGACAAACCTTTGTAGTCTGTAATGCATGCCCTGGATTATGCCATTTTCAGGCATTTGATAAGTGCACTTTTTTGTTTCATTTTGGCGACATTTTGGTAGATTTACAGCAAAAGGAATATGGACATGTTTATACAAACAGCGGTTGCTCTTGTGGGGACAGTATTATTCAGTCAGGTTATGAGCATGGAAAAGTTAGAGAATAAAAGGGAATATAAAAGGTAATATTACTGTGTCCTAAGTTAAGTTTGGCAATAACAAATACAAAACAGAGAAAAGAAAGCAAGAAACTGTGAACAGGTCACATCAAAAAATGAAGCGAAAGAGCTCTCCTATAATGACGGAACTAGTGCTGGGTCAGTGGGACTGACCTAATACCGATGGAGGTACTAAGCTGTTGGCTGAAATACTTTCAAGATCTCATGCTGTAGCCGACTGCACAAGGTACTGTAATGTAATTCCAATGTAAGGGAAAAAGTAATTGCTCCCTTTCAATATCCAGGAACGCCAACTGCCTGTCACGGTACATGGTTTCATGGGGGTCTGTATCACACTTGTAAAAAGGGGAGGGGAGATCAATTTATGGAGAATGGCTTTATGTGCGAGGGTTAATAGTGTAACAAGGTAAAGTCTTCATGAATTGTTTACAAAGAAAATCAATAAAGTGTTCATTGAATCATACAGTTTATTTTGTGAGTCAAAAAAATTAATAACTGTGTACCTGTGGTTACTATTGAGTACCTGGACCTGCATTTGGTCAGAGTCTACCAAAGTAATATAATAAAACCACAAACATCGCTGCAGACACAAGAGAGTGGCAAGCAAAAGAAATAGGCAAAATAATTCTAGTTTACATATAGTTGGTTAGTTTCTTGTTTTCATATACTTTCCATTGTTCATTTAAATCTGCTAATGGGTTTGCTATATTAAAAGATAATTTTTCAAAATTCAGATACATTTTACTACCACTGGTCTGCGTCTGGTCTTTTGAGTTTAAATATATTTATCCTTTATTTCACATCAAAACCTCCCCGACCATCCGCACATTTATCTTGAATCAGGATGCAGACACAAAGCAGAAGGAACACTGATGACGGAGCTGCGAGTAAGAGCCAGGGAGTGTTATATGAACTTATCCTATACACTCCTTTCATTCATGCAGCTTTCACGATCTTGGATTTGTTTATATATGCAGAGTTTATAAAACTCACAATATCGTTCAATGGGTTGGTTGTTTCATGGATATTTTAGAGATGAATACGGAGATTAACTATAGAAATGTGTGCCCTTTAGAATAACTACAGCTCTATTACCCACTGAGAAATAGAACAATAATTAACCCTTGCATNTCTTGGACCACTGTGCAATGAGAATGATCCTATAATTTGTTACTGATGTTCTCCTCAAAGAATCTTTTATCTATTAACCTCTTCAACAAAAGAAATGTCTAAAGGGGCCATTCATTTTCTTCTGTGGTTATATATATATAGCAATATTAGAATTACGTCTTAATGAGTCTAAGCTATGTGCCTTCATATTTTCCCCAGTGTTTTCCTCTGTCTGGCTCTAGCAGTGGAATCCTTGAAATTCTTGGACTTCTGTGGCAGTGGCCTGCATAGCTGGACCTGAGTGAAAGGGTTTATTCATGGTTGCCGCCCTGCCGTCTTAAATTACCACACCTTGGGCCTCTCTACTCTCCAGCCGCCTGCTGTGTTTTTCTTTTTACTAGAGAAGGAACCTCCAAGTCAATGTCTTAGGATGCAGAATAATGCTGCACCTTCTCTGCTGGCCCATCTCTGGGTCCAGGGGTAGGAGGAAGGATATGAACCATTGAACTGCCCAATTGGTTTGGATAATAATATAACACTATCTAATATTTGGACACATAAGGAAGTTCCTNTAGTAGTGGATGTCAATATGTAGCATAGGTACGACACCTCTCCACTCCAAAGTGATATGGCCATTTGTTGTATGGGAAATGCTGATGGTTACTTCCCACATTATTATATTCCATTCCAAATCAAATCTGTAATAGGTAAAATGTTTTCATGAAGCAAGCCATTGGACTTGTGGAATCATACACCTAATCATTATACTCTACAAATNAGAAATAGGGGATATTTTTTATTTTAAAACGTTTTACTATAAAACCAGGTAGCATTACTGACAGGCACCCACTATGTACTGGGTATGTAGTGGGTATGTACCAGGCTCCTGTACAGGCTTCAGCCAAGGGAANAGAAAGTTTTTTCCTATACTGAAGCGGAGGGGAGAGCTCGCCTGAATTATTACTGGAGCGATGTTCATTCTGGTGAATGGTGCCGATAACAGGAGGTTTTCCCAAGGAGAAAACTACCCTGTTTATCTGCACCTATTAAACTTTNCTGAAGCCTGTAACAGAGCCTGGTACATACCCAGGCTCCAGGGCATCAAGCGTTATATGCAATTCCTGTACACAATTGAATAACTTAATGAAGTGTGACTGCCTTTTGTGTGCTGAGAAAGAGTAGCTCATAGTTCTGTAGACAGAGCAACCGGCATACATAAACAGTCTATGTTGATGATGATGAACAATATATGTAAAGTATATCCATCCCCAAAGTATTTTCATTTGTACTGTCTAGTTCGGGCTGTGTGTGATGTGCCAGACTTCTGTTCTGCCTATAAAAAGTTCCTGTTAGTTGATTTGTATTTTACATTTAAACCACAGAACGTATCTCTTTATAACAGCATCCACTGAACAAAAGTCTGGCACTATGAATGACAAATGAGGCAAATTATTAGTACAGCTTTGACATAGACTGTGTTACTGTTAGCAGCACATGGTGATCTGTACTCAGCTACTTTAAAGCTGGGCACACGC
Organism: Platyplectrum ornatum; assembly: GCA_016617825.1. Classification (NCBI taxonomy): domain Eukaryota; kingdom Metazoa; phylum Chordata; class Amphibia; order Anura; family Limnodynastidae; genus Platyplectrum; species Platyplectrum ornatum. The sequence goes on along the minus strand of JABWIB010001786.1, from coordinate 60,860 downwards.
AGTAAGATAAATTGTTACAATTTAAGGATTTTTTCAAGAGTGGGCAAAACCATGTTGAATTGCAGGGGAGGCAAATTGAATTAATTGCAATCAGNACTACAGGTGACAGATGCTGGTTCATAGCACAAGTCTAATAACAGTGTAACAGTAACACTAGTCAGTATCTCTGTGCAAAATGCAAAAATAAAGCATTTTCCCTGCATGCACACACTGACATTCATTTAACCTCCCCTGCAATTCAACATGATTTTGCCCACTCTTGAAAAAATCCTTAAATTGGAACAATTTATCTTACCGTGTGTGCCCAGCTTTACATTTCAGTATTATCCAACAAGCTCTAGAGGGGAAATAGATGGACATGGACACTTGGGACCGTGTTCAGGATTAGTAGCGTTTCCCAGGGGCAGGCTGGCCTGGGTGGTAGGGTGCCAGATGGCACCCAGGCCACAATGCATTGGTGGTTCAGGGCTGTGGCCGCACATAAGCCTGTCTGCTGATCGGCATGTGCNGNTGTTCAAAGCAACCAACTGAAAGCCTGGAAACCTGGTGGTTGCCTTGTATGGCCACACATGCCGATCANCAGACTGGCTCATGTGTAGCNGCGTAGCCCCAGTCCACGGCCAAAAGTGACGCCATGAGCTTATGGGCCACTGGTGTGGGGTTGCCCCCTGGGCCAAAATTTGCCAGCCAGTCCCTGGCGCTTCCCCTCTTCTGCACATGCGTGAAAATCAGGTAAAAGTGCCCGTGGGTGAAGATAGTCGTGACACTGTCAGTTCTGAGCTACACTTGATTAGTGAAGGCGGTGTGGAAATGATGTTGACATCTGATGAGTGGAATGTGACATGCCGCCTTTTGTTTGTGAAGTATATTTGTTTATTGCTGNTGATTCTCCAGGAAAACCACCCACTGTACTTGTACCCTGCATCAGGGAAGAGCAAAACAAGACAATGTATTGTTAAATGTAAATGTTAATGTAATGTAAAGATCTTATATAAACATTACCCATGTGTTTCTAATGCTTTAGTGGGTCAATATTGGTTCAGCCCACAAAATAGAGGTCTCACAGCTGTTCCTGGCAAAGAGAATATTTTATGTTGTGGATATGCTTAGACATATACAAACATGTAAAAAATATTTACAATTTATAGTGTTTTGTGTTTTTTTCCACTTATGTGGTGACTACACAGAGTGACAGAGGGAGTATTTAAGGAATGTGTGTCCTGTTTAGGTAAAAACATCCCCTTACAGCGGTGATCATCTAAAACTAATTCTCTGAAACTTTGATCCCCCATACATAAGCACATTTATATAAATACATGAAATTGATTCCCTTCATTGCCAGGAGGCTTCCTAAATCAGTGCACACTTTATGATCGCAAAAATATACACCTGACAAGTGTACATGGAGAATAAAAAGGTTTTTAGGTAATTAACCTCTTTTCATGGTCAGTTATATCCTGTCCTGGCTTGTCACATGAACCTTACATGCACTTTAAAGAAATTCATGGTACTTCAAGGCCTACATTTACTCAACCACAGAAAAGAAAAATAGAGAAAGGAAAAAAGGCCATAGCAATTCAGTGTAAAGTGTACCCAAATTAAATCAAAACCTACTTTGGGATTGTTTCGCATTTGATAGCAGATATATTGTATGTTAGTCTCTGCAACAGAGTCTGACAAACGGACTTATATATTAGTATTTATTATCCTTAGTATAACACACAGTAGAGCAGAGCACTGCTCCTGCACTCCTAAATGCCCACAACAAAGTGCATGGGGTGTGGGATCACCAAGAATGAAAACTTCAAGTAAAGTGTTCCAAAGTGCAATTACATGTGCTGTCTAGTACAGTGTAAATTGATAGTTCCCTATATCTGGATTCCGCCCTTTTTAAACACCCATCAACTATACTTTACAGGGGCAAACATTTTCTAGCTTAAGCAGATATTCACTCTATCAACTGGTAACATCACTACAGCATAGGCCCAAACCTTTTACTGCAAGTAAGTTTCATTCATTCACTAACTATTAGCTTTAAAAGTTTAATGAATGATAAATAGTCTTAAAAATTCTTTAAGTAAAACATTGTTAATAATAGAACTTAGAAATATTGGACCAGATCCAGACTTAAGTACTGGCCGCCAGTTACGCAGGATCCATTGACGGGGTGAAAATAAAACCCATATGCATGTGTGCACGGTATATGGTTTTAGTATGTAATTAATGCATACAAAATTTGGGTTTCGTACATGTTAGCCACTTTTGAGGGCCCAGGTTAGGTCATTAAAATGCCGATCAGGAGGGGTGGGGAGAAAAGAATTACTCGCTGATCTGCTTCATAAACTAAGCAGATCATCACGAAAAGATAAGATAGCCTCGAGTGTCCTGAAGGCTCGTGAATGCTAAGGGAAGGAGAGTGAACTTCCCTCTCTCACNCGTCCTTACAGACCCCGTCCATTGTGGCATTCTAGACGTGTACTCTCTANCAACACAGGATACTGGTTATAACCCTTATCAGAGTGAGTGTTGGCAGTTCTAGCTCAGCGGCAAAGGGTATAAATCTACAATCCTGGCGATTTGCGTAAAATCATTGGTCTGTCCTGAACTCTTTATACTGTTTATATAGTTTTTCTGTGTATTTCAATACATAAGAAGAACAAAGTAGTGCACGTTACACAATGCTAGTTGGCATCAGATACTACTATACACTTAATATTTTTAAACAATACAGCTTGGACACAGTCTACTTAAATTTCTACTCTATCTTCTGCAAATGTGTTTATTATTGGGAAGCCCTCCTTCAAGTTTCACAAAGCAAAAACTGTTTACCCATCAAATGAATTGATTTAAATGATAAAACTAGAAAAAGGAGAATGGCAGCAGCTACTGACAGATGACAGGAAAAGTGTATGGTTCAGCAGCTGGGCTAGGAATGAGCCTTTTCAGCTCTGTGTGTCTCCAGCCTTCGGAATACTGTGTGTTACTGGCTGATGCAGCAGGAGAGGGCGTGAGCTACATTTCCAGCAACTCTGCTCNGTAATGAAGCTATCTCAGTCTGTTCATACATTACTACGGAACTAGCACAGTACTGCTGTCTTTCGCTCATAATTATTACTGCAGCTGGAGAAATAAGGCTTACCCACTATACAGCATATGCTGATGATGAGGTAAGGTATTTCAGCCTCAATATTCTGATTTAAAGCAACATTTTTAAATGTGTCAATGTCTGCAAGGATGCAGAAACAGCTGGGGATACAGTTACTTGTAGTATTGCTACATTACTGATTTAAGAATGTCCTTCTGCATTGATTGTAAGTTTTGTTGTTCAGGGGTATCTATGCTGCACTCACTGAAGNCTTATTTTCGGTAAGCAGCAGGAACTGTGGCTAGACCTGGCAGTGGTTATGCTATGTTGGTACNGAGTGCATTGGGTAGTATACTCCAATAGGTTCCTATGATCAACNCTGACACATAGCTAGTCTGTGCTTGGGATAATAATGTTTGTGCTGGTGATTATTTGGGTGAAATGAGCTAGTTAGAGTGTTGCAAGTGAGGTACACTGAAATGTTTGAAAATAAACTCTATAATATGGATGCTGGCAATTCTGCATAATATGTAAAAGTGATAAAATATGATTGTATACAGAGGTGCCCACAGCACAAAGATGGCATGCATATGGCTTGTATTACTGGTTCTTGCCTCTTGTCATATTCCGGTGTCACCTTCCTCCTATTGATGTACCTCNTCTATGCCAAGTGCAGTACACCCCCACCCCACTTCTAAAGGCTGTGCGCTGTCCGCTCTGGATGACAGATTTTTAAAACTGTCGCTAGCTCCCCCTGTCTCCTTTTTCGGAAGTTACTCTATTTATTTGTTTCAGCTGCCCAGACATGTAACCCCTTCACAGCTCTGAGGTAGTTCATAGAATGCATGTAAAATAGTTATGTCTTTAAACAAAGAAAGCAAACAAAAGCTGTGGAAAGGGTAAAGCATACAAATAATTTGAGCAAATGGGGAAGGGCTTTAAATCACCAGCCAATAAAGGGTTTTGAATGAATGAATGAATGAATGACTTTCAGACAAACTTTGAAGCAATAGTTTCTGAAAAGTTTTTCTGAAATAAGGAGGAGGTCCTTATTTTGTGCCTGTGGCTGCCCTAGAGAATGGGAGTGGGATCAGGATCAGCTGTAGGGGAAAGCAGCTGTCTTCTGGAGGGGAGTTCCTAATATTACTGAGGCGGCTTCATACAAAACACTTCCAGGCATTCCTTTCTTTCTGCTGCATTCTGCGATATTACCATGATTAACTCTTGCAGTGAAATTCTTTGGACGTTATAAAACCTGTCGCTGGCAGATCATAAACAATGAAAAAGCAGATTACAGCTATTAAAACAACTATCCTGCTTTTCCGAACTCAGTTTCTTGTTCAGGAGCTTATGGGAGCTCTACAAATTTCATGGAATTAACCTGTCACTCCCACACAGAAATAATTTGTGATTCTAAAATGCATCATCTAAGGCCCATTTTGTATTATTTCTTCCAGAGCTATGNCAGCAGTTAGCTGTGGTATTTACANTAAGCTTGTATAATAGGGTTAATAGGGTTTACCGGCACATGTACAGTCCTGTAACTACTACCCTATGTTATCTTCCACTCTGCAATACCTTTATTGGGAATGTGGCTGCTTGGGCACTCACTACCCTCCATGTGCCAGACAGTTAATGTTTTCATAATGTTTGTCATTGCTCCATGTGTTTTGGTAATGCAAGTAAGATCCTTCTGTTAGTGAAAGTGGAAAGGAGGAAACTCCAGGGAGTAGAACACAGGCTGACAGATAAGACACTGCTACTGGTATGTACAGTTACACCATGCTGGATGTGTACACTGGATGCTGTCACTGTAAGATGAAGCACTTAAGCGAATTCCCATTCACTGCTGGGCAAAGCAGACTTGCGGTTTCCCAGATTTCCGAGATGCTGTTGCTTAACCCTGTAAGGTCTATAACCTAGCAAAAGCTTCAGTAATAATAAGTTTACCAATATCTTGCACTTTAACAGAGAAAATATCTATATTGCAAATTACAATATGATGTCATGGAACTAAAGGCAAAGATTTGGATACTGGAATGACAATGTTGTCATACTAATAGTGATAATGAATTTTTTAAACACATTGTCAAAGGATAACTGGATTAACTTTAACTAAAATGCATTTCAATATAAATTCCCCAGTTTTGTTACACTCAAATGTTATAAATGAAACTTATTAACATTTAACACATTTTTATTTAATTGAAAAATAAGAGATTTTAAGATATTAGATTCGTCATTTTTCAACACTCTTGAATACTCCTCCAAACACTACCTCTAAATTGGAATCAACTGAGGAGGAAAGGGATCTAACAGTCACAATTTAAAGTAGGTTAAAGGTAACTCAATGATAGGCAAGTCTGATTCTTGCATAGTGCAGAAGAGTTAGCAACAGAAAGATTAGTCACTTTATAGGCCATTGGTGCAGCTCACCTGGAATAATGTGTTCAGTACAGGAGGCCATACGTCCAGAAGGGCATAGACACAATTAAGACTGTGCAAAGAGGATCAACTAAGAGAAACTAAAGATTTAAGATTGAAGCCAGGAAGGTAAAAGGACAAAAGTATAATACCCCATTCACATTACCTCAAATTACCTGTCTTATTTGATGAAAAAGCTGCTTCTAAACTCCATTTACAAAA
>JABWIB010001786.1:18568-39404 GCA_016617825.1 Platyplectrum ornatum | reverse complement strand
CGCTTCTCGTCCAGCCAGCCCTTCCGAAGCAGTCAGCCCCGGGGCCAGATCACCACCCGGCGGCACACCACGGTGCTTCAGACGGCACACTGGTGTGCCGCGGAACAGCGGTTGGGAACCGCTGCTCTAGATATCCTTGCTGGGTTCAGGATTCTGTACGGGTGTTGGGAGGTCAGATATACAATATATCACCCCTACCTTAAAACTTCTATGTTGTCTTCACTTAAAATTGGGATGGCATGCAAATCAGAAATTTTTTTGTGTCCAGCAAAGTTGAAATATGACATTTCCAACATCTTCCAACTGAGTGATAGCCAGTGGGTTCACATTCCTAGTGCAATGTACAGATGTTCTCCCATAATGCAAACTGATGAAATGTTTATACTGCTGCAATTTTCAATGTACTTGAATAGAAAAATATAATTTGGGCCATGGTTGTCAGGAATCTGTCCATGGGAGTAGTTTCTTTGCAAACACTCAATAGTGCAGCATGGCAATTGCANATCAATTAGCATCCGACTGCAGAGAAATTCTATCTATGGACCCTGCCACACTATAACATTGATCTGGTTTGCCTCACGATGCATTTATAGACCACATGTGGCTCAAATGTTTGGGATGCTTGTATTTATGTACTGGAGCGGAGAGATGTCATGGCGCAGATAATGGACCTCACAAACTACCAACACTCATAAACTGAGACTCAATTTATGGCTGCCATGAGTTGCTTGAGTCTCTGATCTCAGATGTTGGGGTTCATTAAAGGAAAGCTCTACAGTGGAGAACGATGGAANCATATCCTCTCCTATGCGGTGCATTTGTGAATGATTCTGAAAANTTTATACACTAATCATTGCTAGTGGATTGCAGAAAGGAGGTTTTGATAATACACCACATTCAGTAAATTCAAAGTCAGACAAGGTTGTGTTCTATTTAGACCTANTACAAAGTGAACACCACTGAATTACTTCATTTATTTTACAAAGATAGACATCCCAGTTAAAATCCCTTTTTCCATAGAGCTCTCACTCCAAAGAACTAGGCTAAATTGCTGAAAACAACAAATAATCTCAAGGGCCAGAGAAAGTTACAATCAGCTTTTACACAGCTATAACACTACAGTCATTTGTCACACAGTCTGCATGGGTACTCTGCTTCACTCCTGGTGCCACTGTTTACACTTTTTCTTCCATGTAATTAAAGTATATTAAGCGCTCCCAGAATAGACCCATTAATTTGACTTGTATCGGGAAAGCTGGAAGGGAGTTATTATAAACAGGGGACAGGAGAAAAGCTATGCTTTATTGTATGATGTTTAAACACTACATTACACATGCAACAAAGATTCAGTAGCTAAGCAAACAGTGTATCTTCACAATGTTTAATTCACATAGAATGAAATTCAGGGTCACCTAGGGAAAGAACAAGCTATCCATTGAGTCTATGCCCAGGCACTGGTATTTAGAAATCACAGACCGGNACAGAGCTTCAGTTCTTCCTCCACTAGAACAAGAAAAGTACAATTTAATCCATTTTGGGCCTGCTGTCAGACACACACAACCTGATATGTGGATTCGATGTAAAAGTATATGTGCTAGCCATGGGGATTCCCAACAGTAGCTTCTATTAGATGAGGTTAGTTCCATGCTCTGATCCTGCAGCAAATCCACAACAGCCGCCTCAGCTGATTTGTAACATTATAAGAGGCATCTGTTTTTTATATTTGCTGTGTTTTAGTAGTAGAGCCTGTTCTCTCCAGAACTATCCACCCGGGATTCGGGGCAGCATAGGTATTAACGCTTTTCCAGCCATAGAGCATATGTACTATGTATGTATAACTACAAGGAGTCCCTTACTGGCATTATTATGAAGCTTCTGCTTACTTTCCATGATCAATAATATAATTTACAAGGAATACCTTAAAGCAAACCAGAATTTCCAACATGTAACATATCATAGCTGGAGAAAATACTTCTGTTACTATAACAAACACAGGGTTGATTGCTGTCACTATATTATATAAAATGGATAAAGTCACTGAAGAATTTTATTCATTTTGTATTTCAACAACAACAAGTGAGAAGTACATACTGTATTCAATAGTTGGTTATAATTAATATTAGTAGGATAACATGGAAATATAGGATAAACAATTCAATATAGGATAAAAAAAAAGTGTAATGATGCCAGAAAATTGTCAGAGACTGTTTTGCATGCATTTGGTGTAAAGCAGCCATCTTATAATGTGTGTAATTATGAAGTGATCATTCCTGCTGATTTAAAAGTGTTCACCTCATTCTGCCCATTAATAATTACCTTTATGGGACAATCCTGGAATCCTTGAGTAANGAATTCTACATAATTAAAACATTTTCCTATGCCATTACATTAGATGTTATTTATTAACAGGTTGTAAAATGTCATTAACACACAGCAAGTGGCCATTCCTTACACCAGCTGATTTCACTTTTATCGTTTAACCTCAATGCCAGTTGTTTGCTATGGGTTACTAAGACTGTGTTTGTCAGCAATTCAGTCCGTAAAAAACTATAATATGAAATCTCTCTATAATATCAGACAGTTTAGTGGCTAAAATCGCTTTCTACATTTTTTTTTCAAATGTTATTCTGATGCCAGGCATCACAGGGTTTTCATGACTACAGCTGTCAAACAAGTTCTGCAGTACTGAATTAGGAACTGGAACCCCTGGGAGATGTGGGGTCCTTCAGAGGATCCCAACTCTCAACTATGTTCATTTAGACAACAATGTAAATGAACAGGTGGTGCTGACTTGGCAAGCAGAACATTTGCTGACCACAATTCATATCAGTGGTCCGGAGATGCATACAATGTTTGGTGCTATGTTGTAATCTGCTGGAAGGAAAAAGAAGATATGGTATTCTTAGAAAATATGTCTGACATCTTGGTTTCCTTAGCTNAAATGCAGAAACCCAAAAATGTGATCACTGTTGTGCATGGTGACCCCATAGAGCTGGAAGTCTTCCACTTGGAGGATGAAAAGTAAAAGGATTATGGAAGCAGCCCATGGCTTGGCTGGCAATGGATTTGCTCAATCTTGTGTTGGATTCATGTACAGAGGAACTCAGCAGATGGGGAGTAATATGAGGGGTTATTGCCTGTAATGTAAGGCATATGGACAGGGATGCGAAGGAGCCAATGAGAAACTTCTTCCTTGCGCTCAAGATGTTTGTACAGATGTTTTATTTTATTTTTTTTCCTTCATATCAAATTGAGGAATTGGAATACTGAAAGGCATTGCCTGAAAGCTGAGTGACATGTGGAGTTATGGAGTCTGTTTTTTCATTAAATGCGGAACTATCTATATGGTCAAGCCTTCAGAAATAAGAAAAAGCGTCTTGCCTGAAAGACAGGACAGGATGTTCAGGGTGCTGATAAAACACCTTACACATTTACAGTATGTAAAACAGCGCAGACAAGAATAAATACCTTCTTGAGGTGCACCTAAAAATTGTATTTCTGGGCCTAATATCANCAATGCAGAAGTTTACAGAGCAAAACAGCAGCAATACAAGACCGATAGCAGTTTGCACTGGCCCANGTCCTGAGCTGACTGGAATAAGGCTGGATACACAATATAAAAATAACTCAACAAATCCAATACCTGATGAGTATGGCTGTTAATGCATACACGCTACCATCAAATTTGGGATTTCTCTGCTAAAATACATCACAAACAAAGGCGTCCCTGCTTGTGGAAGTATCTGCAAAATTAGTAGGAAACATTCAATACTAGCAAAAAAAACTAGGGTCCCTGAGAAGTTTACAGTTATCTATTCCAATGTAATACAATATGAAATAACAGAATATAGACTAAATTATGAATATGAATAATAAATATGAATTAAATATCCCAAATTCACTGTCTGCAGATCCACAAATAAAAATATAGCAAACATTCATTTTTTTATGTGATCTGCACAATAGTTGGTTGTATCCACANTTTTAGGCTTTTTTGTTATGTAAAGAATAGAAGTACCAGTACGGCTGAGTAATGGTAACATACAAAAACANGACATCATATGGCATGAATTCCTTTTCCATAGAAATATATTAAGATCCCTCCCTACATAATTATAGAAGTTTATTATACGTCATTCCCAATTATACAGTCACANAGAGCAAGCAGACAGGTAGAAACTGTGAGCTAATGTTCTTAGTATGCAGACCTAGTGACAGATGACAGCACAGGTTCACGTGTGTATTTAAAATGGTTTCTTTAGTAATAACTGAACTTCAAAAGTTACAGCTTTACACAGTGCCAAACANGCACTAATCCAACTGTGGTGTCCGTCCGAGTACAGTTATTCCATAACTGTAAGAAGTCATAAGCAATGGCCTCTGCAAGTATCATGCCAATCAGAATTCAGTTTTGAGAATAATTTTCCATCATTTCATGGCTCTTTCCCATCAACGTTGATGTATTTGGTAATATACGTAGCAAGTCGGAAACGCAATGTTTTCCGGGCTGCCAGCAGTCTGGGGTTTCAGTGGAATGTAAGTGGAAGCAAATGGTTTAGCGGAAATTACATTTACAGGACTGCTTAACCCATTGGTATCTTTGTTAGAACTTTATATATTGTTATTTATTATTGAAAAGGAATCAATGGGCCCTACCTAATTCTCTGCTTCTGCTGCAGTCAGAACTCTGAGCTCAGAGGCAGAGGATATGCATGCGAGAGGAAACCTTTTTCCAATCTGTGAACCCTAATTTAAAATCTCTGTTCATTTGTTTAAACATTGAACTTAAAGTAAATTGATCACTAAACTGTGCACAACAGATGCTGATAAGAAGCACAGGTTAAGGTGAACTCGAAACCAGCTGTCAAGAAGNATGGTCTCATCAAATAATAATACTGGCATTAACAATGTCAGGTCCACCTGTTATAGAGGATTACAGCCACNGTCTGCTCATCACAGTCATGGGCTTTAATATGTTTCTAGCAAAATGGTTAGTTACATACTGTGCCAATGAGTTGGCCAATATTGAGAACCATTGCTTTGGACAAAAAAGAACAATGCTCAGGTTGTGTTTCCTATTGGATCTGCAGAATCTGTTAAATATGTGCTTAAACTGTGTAGATACACACTGATAATTCTGTACATTGTTTATAAAGGCAGGGGCATATTCCAGTGTGTCTTGTGGGCTGCAATGCCAAAGAGGAAGGCAGCTTAACATTAAGTTGCAGCAAAGGGTTCTTAGTGCTAATTTACCATTTCTCATCACAGAGCAATGCTGAGTATTTGCCATGCTAGGAATAAGCAGTTTAGTGAATTTCCCAAATACTTGGTCCACACATTGAATGGACTCTATGTACTGTGGTGATGTATCCTGAGCAAAAAAAAAAAATCAAATGGCAACATTAAAAACCTACCTGAATTCTTTAAGTATGCAGCGATTTTGAGTATAGATTTCAATGTTATTTCCATTTACAACACTTAAAGGAAAGATTAACCCGTACCTTTTCATGTAAAGATGGCAAATAATAATTACAATTCATTGTACTGCAGAACTAGTTATTTTTCTCTCTAAAAGCTTGCAATCTATTTTAGAGATGCAAATTGGAGACAGGGGTATGTCATAAATCAAAGCGGCCCACATCAAAGTTCCCAGATTTGCAAGGTCTGCTGACATGAAAATCTTGTGATTACACGTGTCTATTTTAAATGTCAGATGTGGCCAAGTTCCTATGTGTTAGTGATAGGGAGGGACACGGCGCCCTGTNCTCTAACTTAGAATTCAGGCTCATATAATATGGGGTTAGAGGAGCCTGCTAGTGTCTACCCATTCACAGATGCGCTCTAGCACATGATAATGAATAACTCCCACCGGATAAGCTGGGTTGGATTTCTCTTGACATGTAATTTCACCTATAGCTGAACTTTATAAATGTCTAAAGTGCACTGCAGGCAACACGTGTTTTGCTTTCGAACAATGTAATCGTGGAATGATTTGCAGTATNCACTTTTACTAATAAATTGCTTAATGTTCACAGAGAAAGTAAATATAAGTTACAGCTAATGCATTAAGTCTGTAAGGGGAATTTTTATGACACTCCTAAACAAANCCCACATCAAAGTTTAGATTTATGGTGAGCACTAAATAAAACGAGTCAGTGGAGTTTTGGGTCACTCTGTGCCTCAGAAGGACACCTCTCTGCTAAGCGATGTACAAGAGAGAAGTATAAAAGCAGTACAGGAGAAAGTGACACAACTATACCCTCTGGCTTCTTATTTAAGAGTTATACACTCCTTAAAGAAGACAAGTCAGTGTGTGTAATATCCATGCATAGAGTAAACAGCATTCTTCCTCTCTCAAGCTGCTGGAGACATTCAATGTTGGTGGTCCCCAAGCTAACGCATAATTCAAATGAAAGGGTCAGCGGTGAACTCCTGACCTGGATATGCTTGCTACAAACAGGTAGTGGGGTTTAAGATGACATCACTGCTTTTGGTGCATCTGTCACTTGAGAATAGACATTTTGAAACGGCTAGCGAACGCCAGACCTTACATAATGATAGATTGTTGCTACTGTTCCGAATAAAATATTTAACATAACAATTCATGAAAAACTGAGACTGAGTAAAAAACTTTGTCTTTGGTTTAAAGATTTTTCCAAGGCACGACAGAGCCAGAAAAATGCCAAGATACCGCAATAGATGTGAATCCCTTTGACCTGCACAAATGGTTTTCTAATAAAGATCATGTAGGAGGCTGGAATTGTGGAGTCTCGTAGGAAGTGTTGGACAACATAAAGGCAACGCTGATAAATGAGCATNTATGAGATCATTACATATAATGCAAGACTTCTACTTCCATATTTTGTGTAATCTCTGTTTGACAGACTACAAATGTGTCCTCTGAGAAGGCTGCTGACGTCCCTGCGTCTGGATCTGACAGACAGTCGTTGGGAATCCCTGACCAGAAAACATTTCTATGCTTCCTCCGAAAGAGAGGTCACTGTCATCAGATAATTAGTGTGTCTCTGAGCTGCACCTAAGCCTGTATGGCTGCCAGTACATATCTTCATCACACTAATGGACTGCACAGCTGTATTGGGCCTGGAAAGTGTAGGCATATAACAAATTATCTTTAACATTCAATGTTCATCATTTCTTATGTGCATCTCAGCACGTTACTGGACTGTCAGAAGCATAAATATAACATAGCTATGAAGGCTCAATTTCTTTTCCTTACATACAGCAACAGACGACTTAGGCCTACTCCTGTCAGTTAGCAAATGTTTAGAGATTATTTCACATCTCATTGTGCAAATAATTTTATATTTCCTGCTTTCTTGTCTGTAGAATGAATTCAATTCTCAGAATCTACTGGTTTTCTACAGAAATTGTACTGTGGATGTAAAATGGGTGCAAACTTACACCTGGCATATCCATAGCAGATTTAATCTACTGCAAACAAACAGTAATATAGCTGAGAGGGGATGTTTTCTAGTGCAAGTCTAAATAACAGTGTAACAGTAACTTAGTATCTGTGTGCAGTAAGAAAATCATCTAGCCTGCATGCCAAGAGTAGTATTCATTTAACACTCTCTGAAATTCAACATCATCCGCAATGTTAATATTATTTTAAAACATATACTGTTACTTAAATGTTTCAAAATTACACATTATGTCAATACAGCTTTAACATTATATATATATATATTAGTCTGTATAAAACTAGCAGCTTGAAAAATATAAAAACAAACCACAAATATTACAGATTATGTGTCTCCATTGCTTACTTACTAACCNTTGACATATAGGCCGAAATTCACTACGCACAGAGACTGCAAAGTGTGTATGTAAAATGTAAAAAACTGAAAACTTGAATCTAGTTGCTATGCGCAACATCCCCACTTTTCAATCGCCCTCTCTACTTAGTAAATTTAGATCATAGTGTCAATGTAAATAGTGAGTATTGACAATATGTTATGGTGGTATATGGTGGTATTCAATCTTGTGAATATAGGCACATGGATAATCATGAAAGTCTGGATTCACACAATGTTGCTGTGCTAAGGACAAAGCCTTTAGTACTGGCAAGCGGAGACCACTCCTCTTGTTGGTACTNTATGATTGCAGACATATACCTAAAAACTTCTTCACTCTGAAAATGTGGAAGGCAGAGATGTCTGGACAGTACAGAGGATGCTTCAACTGTGCCACATGACTGTANTATCTATATACTTTCTCCTCTTTTCTATTAGTGTAAGTACATATACTGCCACTCAAATGTTTAATGTTTGCAGAGGGCATGTCATCTGCACTATCACTGTACTATCTACGTACTATTCCCTTCCCTATCATAGTGGAAGTACTCCCCTTCCCAACTCCATGATAGGAAATGGTTCCATGACTTGAACTTTGGTTCCAGATCCATCCTGGGAATGTAGCACTCAAGATTCGGGAAATTCCCAAACCTANCAATCAAAAAAATGCCCTTTTTCCGTCAGCCTGGATCTGTTCCATGGTGGTTAAATAAAAAAAGAAGATAACATTGCAGATATAGAATATGGTTGCATATAGGGCATTGATGAAAGGAGTAGGGTTTGGGAATTTAGATTTTAAAGTAAACCCCTGCTCTATGCAAGTTACCTTATACATACCTTTGAAACATCCCCATAAAATGTGGTGATGTATCAGAAATTAAGGTAGGTTACTGGGTTTAGAACTCCATGTGAGAGAGCGGAGAGGCCTCACATGCACTTGCACAAAAGGATATATTCAGTGGGAATATGATATCAGACACAAACACAGAGCAAGCAGAAGTCCAGTTCCTGCCTACTGTATTGGAAAGGGTTTAGGCAATCTGTGGCATAATGTATGGGTAGTGGCAGAACAGTCATTTCCTCCAGCTGTTTCACAATGACATTGTTGTCTGCCTGTAGAGTAATCAGGCAATAAAGTTGCTGGTGATTATGAGACACCTGTTTTTGCCAAATAGATTGTGATGCTTCTCTCTCTATTGACAATCATTCAGGATCCCTCCTGTGCTTTTTGCCCAGGTACAATTGGAACAAAACAACATACAGACAATGACAAGATGAATGTACTAGCATAGACAGAGCGAGTGTTTATTTCCACAGCCTGTAATGCTGTACAATAATAAACTAAGCAGTCTGGTCTGGAGACAGAAAATGTGTGGAGGACTCTAAAGTTCATCAGTGCACAAAAAGAAGATGAATTTTCCAAAAAGTTCAACAGTTTGTAAAGGAAAGACACACAGAGAGGTCCACATCCCACCCTGCACCCTTCTTCATACAGACGCTATATATTTGCCACCTCTGCACAAAAGTGCCTGGCCCCACAAGCTCGCCCACTCTCTGCACAGATCCTACAGTATCTCCATTTAGTTCCTGTGTTTGCACATCTGTTAGTTGTGAAGAGTCGCCTTCACAGGGAACATGTGAGGAGCTGCTTTCATCCCTCAGCCCAGCGAGAGAGATAAATCAAACTGAAATGGTCACATAAAATATGCAGCTAAATAACAGGCTCCAGGGAGCCCAGAAATGTCAACCTTTTCCTGCCTTTTATCTGGAAATACTGCTGGAGAGACCAGGGCTCTCTTCCTGGCAAGATCAAGATATCTTGATTTAAAAGTACTATGGATTGAAATCTTTATCATTATCATTGGCCATTTGTTAGTATGATGATGATCCAGGTTAAGGAGAAAAGTTGCTATGCCGCTTACAACAAGGATAAGCTTGATAAGATGTTAAGTGTTTCTAACGTAATGTTTGTTACCAAAAGTTATATTACAGTCACAGTGCATTGTCACAAGGAAATGTATATTCTGCTTACTCATTATGAAATTAGGGGTTGACTACCTGTACATGTAGTAAGGTGAATGCAACTGATTTCTAAGCCATACTATAAGCAGTCAAAACTCCAGACATATTCAAGAAAACTAGAATGTTAGCCGATCAGAGCAGGGCTTCTCCACTTTTCCTGACTCACAGTTTAGTAAATCTAGCCCTTGGAATTCTTAAATTTCATGCATAAGCATTAAACTGAGTTTAATCCTCTTTGGAACCTCTGCTACACACTAATCTCCTCTACAAGTATATTTAAGCAAGACATTCTTCTACCCTTTAATTTTAAATTCTATACAGGAACGTTTAGCCTAAATAGATCCTTTTCATTGAAGAGTGTTATTTTCCAGTTAACATTACCCAACAAAAAGATTTTTTGTAGTCCAATCATTTGATGGCACAACAGCAGCCTTATGCAAACATAGAAAGTGCTCTAAATTAAGAGAAACTTTCCTTTCAGTGAATCAGTCAGTGGCAACCACAAAGAAACACAGCATACAATGTAAATGAAAACTGTGTTTATAAAGTTCTCGGCCTCAGGGTAGAGATTCTTTTGTCTTATAGTGCACACTCATTTCTCTTAGATTTATCACATTAAGCTCCTTGCCTCACATGTTACAATCCTGACCAATACCTAGGTGATGCACAAGCCTCTGGGCACCTACAGAATCAGACATGTATCTGCTGGAATTTACTACTATGAAATATCTGACACCAGGGTATGTGAACTGCAAGTGGCCACAGATATGCAAACAATAACATTGGAAGCTCTTATAAAAAAATATTCAAGTCATTTATCGGAGTTCATATTGAACTTTTTACACTACTTTAGTTATTCACACTGCAAACAATAGATATGCCTTTATTAGAGCTACTGTAGTCTTGACTGTGTATGACACCAGCTGGTATGTTTAGATGACCCAACTGATGCTGTGCTGATCCTAATACTATGGCATAGTGGGAAGGTCAGTGNGACCATAATGCGTTGTGTACATTTGTCACTATTCCCCCAGGTTTTGGACTGTTTANTCTCCTAAATATAGGGTATATCAAATGAAAAACAGAATGTTAATAAACAGAACAGTCACTAGTTTTTAATTGTATCTAATCTGCAAGGGTAGAAATACTACAGTGTTTCCCCCGATAATAAGGCCTACCCTGAAAATAAGCCCTATCCTATTTTACTGTGAGCTGTCTAAAGTAAGTCCTTCTCTGAAATTAAGCCCTATCTAAATCACAATGAGGTGTCAATGTCAGCAGCACTTGGGGNAACAATAAGGGGTCATAATGTCAGCAGCACTTGGGGGGCCATGATTGGATTAATAGCAGGTCAATAAAATAAGCCCTACCCCAAAAATAAGCCCTATAGTGTTTTTTGTCCTGAAAAAAAATAAGACAGTGTCTTATTATCGGGAAAGTAGGTAACTAATACAATTATGGCTGCATTTAGCTCATGTTGAGCTTTAGGAATAATGTATGGTCATGCTTAGGCAGCATAAACCATTATGTGGTACCAAAGACTGAAATACCACTAAACTGAGAATATTTCATGGGAGGAGTTAAAAGAAAAAAAAGGCTCATTCTGACGGATCGTAGATAAATTGAAGCCTGTGTGTTTCTGTAGACACACGTGTCAGCGGCAGTGACTGAGAGCTCTGCACATAGACAGCCCTGTGTGGGTTGACAGTGATGGGAAGTTGTGGTGTAAAGTGATCCCATCATCCACAACACAGATCCTTTCAGACTGGCTCTAAGCTCCCTCCACCCTTCCTCTATCCCTCCATGCAGAGCAGGCTGGTAATGACAGAACCATGCGCACGATAGATTTAACAGATGCAGACAACACAATAATATTGGTCTATGTCATTATACACAGGGGCTGTGAATCCACTCATCCCAGCCCTAGTGTCTTATATTACATCACTCTGCCCTTTAACTACAGGAAGTATACGTATTTACTACAGGGTTTACATTACAGTCTAAATTATTAGTTACTCATATTCACGTTTCAAAAATCACTTTAGAAGTTATAACTCTTAACTTATTTATAATATAAATAAGTTAAGAGTTAATATTTATAACTTATTTATATAATGCTGATTGCAGTCATAAGGATTGTTTTTGATACATGGTACATAAAAGGTAAAGTTACTGATTCTGCTGAGCTTAAAGATTTGATGCTGGATCATCGACCATTGGAAACTGCTTTAAGGACAAAGTTTCGACTGCAGCATCCTACCTTAATGTTTCCACATTACCTCCACATAAAATCTGTATTGCATTGAAAGGCTTATCCCAGCCCTTACATGCCTGAAGTGATGTATGTTTCACAACCCGACCCCGCCGTACCATCAGTCTTTTAGCACCTTNAGTATCAAGGTCTGTGCTGGAAGTCTACTGAGTGAGCATGCACTCGCGAAATGTGGACGTTTTCTGCTCATAGGGAGTGGGAAACCGTTCAAATGTCATAAGTCTGGATCTGGTCCTAGGATAACAATAACACAGACTTTCTTCAAGGCGTGTCTAAACATTCCCAAATTTGGCATTTGTCATTCGTTTACTGCAATGTGACATCTGTGATGATCATTTTAACTTAAGTCCTGTAGGATTTTAGCTGTGTCTCTATGGAGACATTGCTTTTTACAACTTTTTAGACAGTAGGAAGACATGCTCTCAGAATGTTCACTCTGGTATTGCACTAACGTGTCATTTAAACTTGTTTAATGTCTGCACAGATTAAAAAATAAATAAATAAACTGCCAGTGGGCAAGTTATTGGCTTCTCCTAGACAGAAGGCATGCCACACTATTGCATGAATATTGGTGTTCTTCTGTGGTCATAAATGGGGTTATGTATAGCTTCCAGCGCTGCTGGCTTCACCATAAGAACCATGATCCAGAGGGAGCTCCATAGAAAGGACCGGTCTGTTTCAGAGATAGGAAGCCATACTGGTTATAGAAATGTGGTTTAGAGTCCCATTGCCAAGTCCACAGTGGCTTTTAACCTCTCTGGATCTTGTGGGAATAGTTCTGTGTTGAAGTATGCAGAATTTGTATAGTATGCTTGTAATGTTTTCCAATATTTATAATCTACAGAGGTCCAACTATGCAACTGCTTTAATAAAGGGCATATTCCTATTTTTAAACGTGTCCCATTTTATTTGATGCAAGAATAGAGTTGTTGAAAGTCAAAAGACTTTTTACTTTCTTTAAATTAATTGATAAAGGTGTTTCTCCATGATCAGGAAGCTCTGGTTCCCATATTAAAGATAAAAGCAAGAGGTCTGTAGAATATACCTAGTACTCAGCTTGCACAATACCAGCTATTTGCAGGATAATTCAAACTCGCTGGCAACAAAAAATCCTTGAAGTCTTTTGAAGTTTACATGGAACAAGCTGAAAATCACAAAAACTTTCAATGTGCTGTAATTCCGTATTTGTGATAATGGTCTTCTCAAGAAAGAATAACATGGGTTTGGATGCCAATTATAATAATGACAGCTCATGCTCACATCATGTGTAAATCGGCTGTCACATACTCNCTGTGTATTCGCAGAAGCAGTATTTACACATCAGAATGCTGGTCGCATGGATCTGGTTTCTAGGCGAACAGTTTTCCCTCCTAATCCACATACTGCTGCATGCATACTACCTAAGGTATGGTTTAGAACACACAAGTGGCCAAATTTCCATGAGTGTGAAGGGAATGCATTAACCTCTGAAGTTAGGAGCAGTTTGTCTCAGACTATATTCTTTGCCTTGTTCTTCTTTCAAAACTACATTNAGGGAAAACATATTCAGTATTTTGGAAAACATACTGTGGTCCCCATAATATGTTCTCTATACCACCCCTTCCTTCTTAAAGTCCTCATAATGCTCCCTAAACCTGGGATATGATTCTGAAATTGGACTTAATGGTCCATCAGGATTATTGTTCAAGTAATGTTCCTTGGACTGGATTCCTTTAAAATCTACTTTGCTTTGAATACAGATTGTATATTAACCTTTTTATGACAATCACTGCACAATCTATCTAGACTATCCAACAAATGCTATTTTGACAGGGAACTGGCCTGGATTTTGAAATGTACCATATAGGTGTGCTATGTAGGCAGCATACCGATCCAGATTGCCTGATTTTGTGTTTTTAAGTTTAGTAAAATTTATATTTGCCTGTATGCAATGGATTTGAACTGCTTACTTTCAACATGAATCTTGACTGGATTTGCTCTAATCCTTTTATTACACTTCACAGAAATGTAAGACATTANGAATATTAAAATATGCTACATTAGTAACAAGACCATTGTTTTAAGTTCAAGATCAATCAATGAATGAATATATATATTATACTTTTTTTGAGGTTTACTTTACTACATAGTAACATGCACAGCAAAATTGTGTTACACACAATTTGGCTCAACNGTTTTCTCAATGACTTTCACTGACATTCAATTCTCAGTAATTCCCAAACCCATGGCTAGTGTTATAGNTCTGGTCAAGAGATTTATTACTTCCTACTTCAATCAAATATTACAGTAAGGAATACCAAATACCAAGCAAATCTCCTCCATTATTAGACAATGATCTGCCTGTATCNATAAGACATTAAAATTATAAGATCATCTACTTCTCTATGTCAGTTAAAGTGACTTTTAGAATTAACTGCATATTCTGTAGTTTGCATAGTGAAACAACATTGGAATCATATCTTTTGATACTGAGGCTATAACGGTACAATACAAATACTTCTTTAAGCCATGTACACACTGTATAAAATCATCGGCTGGTCGGCCTGATAAGTGTACATTGTGGATGCTGGACTGACAGTCCAGTAATGCAGCAAACAATAACAGCATTTGTCAGTTTGCACTGCAGATTCTGTTGCCACTGTGCCAGTGCCTGAGGTTTGGCAGTGTGTGCTACTAACTCTTACATTTTGCCACAGTAGCCTGTAACAATTCACTNAATTATAAATTATTAAGATAGAAACCATAATCCCTCTTACAGCCTGTCTCAAAGATGTTATTTTATTTTCATGGGATTTCTGCTTTTTAAATCCCTCGGAGATGTGATTGCCAGTCTGACTGCTTCTTTCACTGTGCCCAGAACTTGTCAATATTTCTTCACAGCCACATCCACCAAACAAGGTGTGTGTGTTTTTCTTTAAGGGAGGGACGTTTTCCAATTAATAGAGGCTGTCTTTTAAAGAAGACCTTCTTGGATAAATAGACACTAAATGGAACTGCCAGACAGGAGCCGGCTTCAAATCTCTCACTGCAAGCTGTGAAAATTGGCAACAGGGTCCATTTTCCAGAACTTGCCTGGAGTATCTGTCTGACATCTGCAGGTTTCTTAACTCTGTCTTACTGAACACCAACCCAGTTAACAGAAGGGTTAACCAGAGATGTGCTCAAACGCGGTGACCTTTCTCTAAGGTCTTCTATACCCCAGTCCTTTTTCATACTGAATGAAAAGAGGTTCCACTTGTTCAGACTAAGTATCTCACAACCATTCAACGTTAAAGTGAAGTGAAATCAATGACATTACAGGCAGCAGAGGGGAATGGGAGATGTTGAATGAATTAAGGAATGAATGAANGAATAAATGAANTAATACTATACTTTTCTGTCAATATAGAACCACTGCAAGTGGTGCCTTTTGATAACCAAGCGTAGAACTGTNGCTTTCTGGATGNGGATATTCANACTATGTAGATTCCCATGTGTACAAGGGAGACTCGAAACTGTGAACTTAAAAGACCAGCCCTATGTTACATTTTCCACCCCTCCCTTACTTAAATTCAGGTCAATGGGGGAAGTAAATGAAAAGCACAAATCACATTTATCAACACTGATGTACACTAGAACGATATCNCTCTAGTGAATGCTCAGCNTATGAGCTGAAACCTTACTGTAGTATTTCAATAATATCCCCCCCTTCTGTCTACCATGCATACGATCTGTATGCACACCCCTCTACTGGTCTGCTTTTAGATACAGGCACCTTGACAGAAGTCTGGATCCTATGCCTGCACACTAAAATTTGCAGTCATTATAAACAGATGCTTTAAAGTAGTCTGTATCCAAGTCTTTTTAATTAATAAAACACAGAGGTGTGTCCATAATACAGGTTACAGAAATGACACAACGCTCCCCAAAAATGGAACAATATTATGAAAACACATCTTCACATGCACTAATAGCAGTTATATTCGTGGCTACTACACTNTCTGGATCTAATAATGTTGGCAATAAGGTACAATAACAGTGAATTTGANTAATCAGATAAGGGTTCTGTAACAAATGGCAGGATTCATAGAAAATTTGTAGTGCACAAAAATTAATTTCACAGTGAGTTAAGTCAGTAACAACATATGTATCTGTGTTATCAAACCATAATTCATTGCAACAGGTCAAATAAAATAAAGTTTTAAAGCTTCAAAACTGTGACAAAATCCCAAATATGATGACAGAGGATTACAAAAGCTATGTGTAATCTTCCATTACCTCTTATAAGCCATGGGTGTTCAGCGTTTCTAAATGGTATTTTAATTTTATTCTGGCTTTTGAAATCATCAACTTAGGTGGTGTAACTGTTGTACAGTCATTGTTAGTGATAGGTAGGGGGGGGTCATCCAAAAAACCCCAATTAAAGGCATAGTGAAGATACTTAAATGATTTTTTTTGTGCTTATAACCTGGTTGGGTGACAGTGTATTCAAATTATATCTTGGTNTACTACAATGTTAACATGTCACCAGTTTGGAGGACCTGATTATAAGTGCTGGGTGTTTGCCAGTAGCCATTTTTTTACAGGAAACATACATGTAATGGTACTATAGGCCTTGGCAATGAATTAATTATGCAATGGAAAAGCTGTAAAGGACTGCGGCATGCATTGTGAATCCATGCACATCCTAGCCATTATACTGCTCTGCAGAGATAGCCATGACAATTAATACTGGGCATGATAATTAACTCATGAATGCTTTGGCTGCACCTTGAAGAAAATTGATCCAGTCTATACAATACTTCCCCTTCTCTATGTAGGGGATGACAAAATGTATTAGTCTAGGACATAGATCATCAGGTTCAACATCTGGCAAAAATAAACCATAGGGCATTCCCACTGGTGTTAGATTTACATTTATTAGGCACGTTAGAAATAAAACGCTACATTGGTGCTTTACTGAAGGATTAGCTGCCATCTTTCAGTGAGAATGTAAAGGTGTCATCAACGCTGGAAATGTGAAATGTTTGGGTCTTTGCTTAGAGCTCCTCTGATGCTCTGATGCATTAGTGATTTATTATTAAATCATTTGTAGACCCCCTACATGTCTCACCCACTGACGCTACCATTAGTCCACATTCCATATAATGTTCCATGTGGCTTTTCAATCAATGATCCAACCGACTGCCCTTTACAGTCTGGACTAGCACAGTGTGTCATTCTTTTATTGCACAGAATATGGACTTTACTATTATTATAATACATTCACTGGCACTACACCAGCTTAAAAATAGCTTTCCATGTCATGGCTGATATATAGTTGAAATAGTAGTAAATAGTTCAAATGCTGCAAAATAGTCTAACATTTAAAAAGTGAATTAAATGTGCAGTTATGTAAGCAGCATTCAGTCTTTAGAAAAATATTCTTTCATACATGCCNTGTGTTTAGGATTTTTAAAGCCCTGTAGTATATAAGATTAGGCTGATAAATGTATAGTGTGTACACGGCTTTGCACATGGACTGCCAACTATGGGGGGGGGTGTATGGTTAAATCACATAATTTAATAATTAAGTAGAAAGAATTTTTCAGTCCGTTAACTACTTAAGCTGGCCACANATTAGGGCGATTAATAACCCAACAATTATCGTGGCCTGGCCTAAAAATTGGACTAGTGTGTGGCCAAGATTTTTTGTCAATAGCGATAAAACACTAGAAAAATGCGTTTTATCTGATTATCAGTGTCTGGCATTCTGCAGGGCCCAGTGCCAGCAGACACTGCAGAAAAAAACAAAACCATATTTACCATTCAGATTATTGCTCCAGTGTGTGGGTCCGATAACACTGGGAGCGATAATCGCTAGTGTGTGTGCCCAGTTTAAGTTTGAGAAGGGCTTTGAGAAAATTCCTCTAGCCACAGGAGGTTGTGTGAGATGAGAGATTGCCCAAAAAGACCTGTCTGCTCAGGAGTACAGGCTGATGTCTGCATTATTTTTACAGTAAATCTAATTTCTCCAAGTATACTGCANTGAACAATGAAGTGATTTATCACTGGGCTATTTAAATAGAGGGGGCATGCCACCATAATAAGCACCACTTGTATAAATACCTTTTAAATGGGAGTTTTCTTATTAGCCCGAACCCTTCCAAAGGAAGTCATGATCAGGGGAAAGATCATTATACTAGCCAAGAAAATTGATCTTTGTAAAAGCAACCAGTGCTTCAGTGTTATTTAACCCTATTTGCTCTCAATAGGNTCTATGATAAAGAAAAGTTATAATTTACCTTTAAAATTTNAAATTGTCAAACCATATCATACTANCCAGTTTGGNANGCTCAGCCTACTCTAGGTAAATTAAAATGATGAGATCAGATCCAAAAATATTACTGATAAGTATAGTGGCACTCTACAAGCAATGCCAAAATATCAGCAGCNACAGTAAACACATTGTAATTATAAAAAGCTCTATGTATTGTGAGGATATTTAAACTATGCACGAGGGGACGGAGAGCAGAAAGTACTTTTACAAAATATATAGCTTTTTCATTACTTAAGCTGGCCATACACTATAAGATAAATTGTTCCAATCGAAAGATTTTTCAAGAGTGGGTAAAACCATGATGAATTGCAAGGGTGTAAAATGAATGTCAGTGTGTGCATGCAGGGAGAATACTTTATTGTTGCATGTTGCACACAGATACTGACCAGCGTTACTGTTACACTGTTATTAGACGGGCTGGAAACATCTGTCACCTGTAATATTGATTGGAATTAATTAAATTTACCCCCCCCTGTAATTCAACATGATTTTGCCCAGTCTTGAAAAATCTTTCGATTGGAACAATTGTGTATTGTAGGGCCAGCTTTAGTAATAAGGAACCTGATCCAGAGAACCAAAAGTCCTGCTTTCAGTTATCCAAATGCAAAACTTGAGGCTTAAATAAGACAGAAACATGCATTATGATGTTTTCCCTACGTACAGGGGAAAGGGGGGTATTACTCCCTACCCCCTGCATAGGGGGATCCTTATGAAGACCCCTACCTTAAGTATTCCACACTGTTCTTGACTTCTTAAAATCAGAGCAGAAACCTTAATAGTACATAAGGCACCGTAGGTTGCATTTTAATTCAATCTGGATCGGGTCCAATAAGAATGCTAATAATAATTATACATGTGGTGCAATGAAATTGACCTGTGTTTTGCAATTAAATGAGTTACAGGCCAAGGGAGTAGGCAAATGATTATTTAGCTACAATTATTTGAGAGCAGGACATTCTTCAAGATTTAGTGCATTTGCTTTAACAGATACTGAATGAGCTACAGTGCAAAGAGCAAGTACTCCTGAGATATACTCTTACTCAATTAAGATTAATGCAATAGATAATTTAGTAAGTATGCTTAAATGCAGTTGTCTGCACAGTATCAGCCTAGATATCACTTTACCCTGTGATTTATCAGAGACTGCTGTAATAGATCTTTCTGAATAAGAATAAGACTAATTAACTGTTTAAGTACCAAGGAGTAAACGCATTTTGATATGTTTATTACATGTTAAAATAAAATAAAGTTATTATTAATTTGTAAATATAATTGCGCACATTTGTGTAATTTGAGGCCAAGGTCCAATAAATAAGAAAGCAACAATTAAAGCTGGGTATCCACAAGAAAAAGTTCTAGTGTAGATCATGCCAATAAATGGGGTGATTTTCCCAATCGTCTAGTGTGTGGCCAGCTTAAGGTGCATCTGTGCATGTTATGAAGACAAACAAAAGAATATCCATAATAATATGCTTAAGCCACATTTATCTGAAATACCTGACTTCAGAAGTATACAAAAGATTTCTAGATGTCTGCATTTTAGATGATAGATCATTCACGCTGATGAAATGTAGAGTGAATTTATGTTGTCAATTTGTTTCATAACGCTGCTCTCTCACAATTAATTGGCCAACCCTGTGAAAACTGTATGATTACTATGATATGATGAGTTAATAGAGNTTTAGACAGACCATTCTAATTTTGACAGCACTTGAAGCTACCTGTGAAATAGTGATAGTGATTAGCTTATTCTAAATAGGTATTTAGACAAGCTCAACACACTATTATACTCCTGTAGCCAGCAGGAAAGAACAAGCAGATTCCTCAAATTTCTAAACTTTGACATTGGCTAAAGGAATTTGTATTCCAAGAACAGGTCGAGCTCCTGCCAAGGTGGGATGTGAGGGAGCTCTCATACAGCATCAGTAAAATGAAAACATTTACAAGGGCCGATCAATATCCTTCAAAATATCATCATGAGTCAGGTAAACTAACCAATAACAATATATCACAAAGGATTTTATATATGTGTGTGTGTGTGTGTGTGTGTGTGTGTGTGTGTAAATAACATGCCATGCATACCATAGTAAAATTGTGCTAACTTATCATTCTGTCTGTACAGATTATCACCATCAGTGAATGTGGGTCATATGATCCATCCCTGACTATCATAAATGTATTTACNTATGCTCATTGGCTCAATCAATGCTATGTTAGAAAGGCAAAAGCAAATGTGAGAGACAGTCTACTCCTGAGAAGGGTCAATTCACAGAAGGAAGTCAATTTTTGCAGGCAAGCCATAGACTTGGCAAGTTCCCTAAACTAAACCTGCTGCTGTATAACTCATAGGTCTATGGGGGAAATTTACTAGGGTCGTGTTGAAGTGGCAGTAACTCGCAGCGAGTTTCTTTATTCAATAACATGCGTGTT
>JABWIB010001786.1:1344-17934 GCA_016617825.1 Platyplectrum ornatum | reverse complement strand
GGATGTAACTGTATATACTAGTAATAGTAGCAGTGTTTGTGTATTGCAGACATAACACACCACTGTAATGAAACTCGCTAGGGTAAGGCAGGTCTATTTGTTTTGGCAAGTTTGAAGTGAGTTTACAACTCGCAGTGAATTCTATTTGTCCTATCTTTCATGCTTTACAAACACGCACGGCGAGTTTGAAATCGTGAGTTTGACTCGCACTTAAAATCAGCGAGTTTGGTAGTGAAATGCAAACACGCCAATGTAATAAACTCGCACAGGCGAGTTTAACAAACACNACCTTAGTAAATTTCCCCCTATGAGACTGAAAATCAATGCAGAATAGGTGAAAGAGGCATCATAGCCTTATAAATCCTACTCATCACTATGTTCTTTTAATAAAAACAACTTAAGTTATATGCGGGGTGGAGAAAGACTCAAATTGGAGAGTTCATTAAAAATTATCACTTACATGTAATGGCTACAGTAACACTTAAAACTATACCAATATATCTATTAAATTAGTGCCATTGTATAATTAGAAGCTGTCCTTTATAGATATTACATAGATATATTTTCTAGATTTATTTATTCAAGATTTATTTTCTTTATCATCGAGATGCCATCTTTTGCTAGTCACACTATGTTTGATATACTGTTATTCTGGAATTTGACATGCATTTGTTTTACAAATTATTGAATTAGCACAAATACAAAGGCTACACTCCAATAGCTAAACAGATCAATTGACTCAATCTAATGTACTTTGGATTTTCAAGGTAGAGAATTGCTAGAGCTTAAATTGCCACCTAGTGGCCATATGTATTAATGCACATTTCAGAAGCCCTATGGGAAGCTCATACAGAGATAATCACATAATTCACCTGCTTTTGTAGCTACATCTCACTCTCGCAAGAAAAGACATCCATGTGATTTATCTAGTTTTTGCAGTGTAAGATTGCATTATATTTAAGAAAGGCATGAGGAAAAATGTAATTAGTTGTAGTGTAGAAATTCCAGACACCACATGGAGCTTTTAATAAATCTGAGCAGCAGTTCTTCTCGTCTCAAGCTTTAAAATACCTCCTTATAATCGTGAATGGCAACAACTGTGGTAATGTGGCACAGATCAGCTGTCTATTTTACCTTGGCAGGAAGCCCTTGCAGATTTCAGCACACTTTATAGTTATGGCACCGTCTGGTATAAGTGGTGGATTGTTGTCAAGTTAATATCATGCAAGAGATTTGCCTGTGGATTNAGCTATTTCAACTCAACAGGACTGGATGACAGCTTACAGCTGAATGGATGGTATCAGGATAGAAGTAAGAAATCACTGGTGTTAAAGCAAATGAGAAGCTTGAGAGNCAACATCCCATAATCCATTCTCGGAAAAGGCATTTATTGAGAGTGTGGGGGTAGACAAATGAGTTCACAAGCAACATGTTTANTGAAATTTTATAGAGTAGTAAGTAGATCCCAAATAATACCCCTGGGGATTACTCACTTACTGTGGCATCATATTAAAATAAACAAAATGCCTAGACATACAAGATCCTTGTGTTCTCAGGTCATGATACAGGGTATATATTTGTGTAATTCATTTAAAGGTATAATGACTCTCATATGCTGGAGTGGGAGACAATTCATGAGTGTTGCCATGCATACAAATATAGTAAATATGATACTAAGTGGAGAATTNAATTATAAATTGCAGTGCACTGAGAAGTGTAATGGAGACAGATGTAGATGTGGAACTGAATACCATACTAAAAAAGTGAATTTAAACATTGTTTTTACTCCATTAATTTCACCTGTGTTTTGTCGATTCATCAGGCTATAACAAAAGGCAATAAAGTATTCAATATATAAAAATCCATGTATCATTATTTTATATAACTCATTTGTTTTTCTTTCATTTTAGGGCCATTCAGAAAATACACATCATTTGAGAATTGTTTATACAGCAAGAATGAGAAAGACGTCGTACGGCTTCTATGATCTCCAAAAAGTCTTCTNAAGTATGATAAGCCACAATCATTATGTGAAGAACATGAGTAATGAACAGTTGGCTGGTAAGCCAAGCGTCACCTACCCCTTCTGAGTGGTACCATGACGGGAGAGACAAAGCATGCGTATGCCATTAACGCTACAGTGTCAACCTCCAAAGAAAATGACTCTGCTTTTGAACAGTTCAATAAGGACTCAACAGACAATAAAGCATCTGGGGCATCNGATAGCTCCGAAAGTGCCTTAAATGCTGACACAGCATCACAAATAAATGGGAGGAAAAAAGAAACTCACAGTCAAAGGGAAGCTGTGATAAGACCTCAGCAAGCAGGNAAAATTGACTTCAAATCGCTTCATAACAAACCTAAGTTTTCCAGTGAGGGTACATGGGCTAATGGCAAAAATAGCCCATTGTCTCCAACAGGAAAGAGTAGAGGGAAAGACAGAACTAAGAGGACTGGGAAGGGAGATCGCAGCCAACAGCAGCTATACAGGCTTAGCATCAGCAGCTCAAGATCCAACCCTACCATTGGAATTGCTTACCCTCAGCAAAAGGTGACGCCGCCTAAAAAAGTAGATGTCAGCCAAGGACAATTATCTGGAAGTTATCGCTTTCATGTTCCAAGTATACCCGAGAGGGAGGCAGAACTCCATCAAGAAGACATCAACTTTAATAGGTCTCTTACAGAACCCACCACCAGCCTTACCTCCACCAATTATACCTCACAAACAGTACCTGCTTCCAGGATTCCACATGGGTTAAAGATCCAACCGGGCAACCTTCATGACACACGCAACTCTAATGGACAGTTGCATTACTTGGAATTTCAACCAAATGCAAACCCATGGCATTCCCCTGATAAACATTTTTCTGGTGCCAATGGGTATGCCATATCAAGTCAAAAATTATGCCCATTTCCAGAGAGCAACAAATCAGACTCACATAGTTTTGTGCCTGTGTCATTTCAGTATCCATTCCCATCGCTACAGGACCAGAATGGGAATTCTTTTTGCAACAATGGAAATAATCAAGATTTTGTGGATGCTGCACTGGCTACAAACCAGGTAGCTCATAACAACACGTTTTTCTTTCAGTCCTCAACGAGGGAAGGACCTGAGGATCAACAGGGTAATGGATCCTACAATACTGTTTTGCCAGACAGCCGAACTTATGTCCCTTCTCAGCAAGCTCCTTTCTTGCATGCCCAGCAGGGAGTCCAGCATCCACCTACNACCCCTTGTTACACAAGAAGGAACGAACATTCGGCTGATCTCAGTGGTGCTATTTCTTCATCTGGTGCTTTAAATTCCTCTGGTGCTATAGAACAAAACCAAAGCACTTTTCAAGAAAACCAATCCATTTTTAATCCTAGTGAATTTAGTTTACATAGTAACGGTATGCCAGCATTACTTAATAAAAGGCAGCAGTCACCTAAAGACTTTGTACACAGTCAGAGACTCCTGGCTCCAGGCAATACATTACGAAGGAATATACCACAGACGTCTCTAAACAAAGTGCAGTTTGCAAGCAAACTCTACACCAGTGTNAACACAGGAACTGTGCCTTTCGATAAAAATCTTTCCAGAATACCTCAGACTTGGGATGCAGGAAGCAACAATTTTCCACCTCTGGACCAAAGCGCTGTATCTTACGCCAACGCTTCTGGAAACCTTATATCCTACCAATGCCAATCAAATGACCAGAGACAAGCACTCAAAAACCCAAACTCAAGGATTCCTTGGCAGCAGAGTCAGCTTAATTCTACAGCTAGCCAAAATGGTATGGAGCTGCCAAGGAATGCCGGAAACCAAAAAGTTCCTTATTCCCATGGAAATTCAGATTGGCTAAAAAGCAATACAATGTCAAAAATTTCACCAAGCTTCAACACAAAAAAACACCTCATGGTGGAAGGAAGTTCAACACAAAGAACTGACATGAACAGACAAAGCTACAACTCAAATAATGATATAATATATGACAGTGTAAAGGACACCAATTCTCATATTAGTGATTCAAGAAGTAAGTGTCTTTTATATGGCATGAGCCAACCCAATCAACAACCTCGAAACAATGGCAACCAGCCTGTGCAACTGTCAGCAAATACTTTTGTAGCTGAATCTCCCTGTGAGTCGCCTCTTAATTCACCTATCAATAATCCTGTCTCTGGTAGTACTTGCTCTTCACTTTCACCCATGTCTAGCAGTCCTACAAATCCAAGTTCAGANGAGAATCAAATGCCTCCTACACTTATATCCTCACCCTTTTTTCACCAGCCGTGTCACCCAACTGAAAAGACTTTTCATCCAACTGATTCATTAGGCTCTGGTTCTCTTCTGTATCACAACTCAGAACCTACCAAAAACTTCAATTTCATATCTGATACTTCAAAAGATGAACAAGCATTTAAAAATTTACAAGATAATCAATATCAAAAATTGACAAACGAGACCAGTAAAGGTTGCATTGAGAATTATGAGAGTGAACCACCGCCTCCCTATTCATCCCACCACTTTCTTGCCAACTCCCTTAGCAGTGCAAACTTGGATCAGCTTGATGTTCTGCTAACGTGCAAACAGTGTGATCAGAATTTTGGTAATTTGTCTTCTTTCTTGGAGCACAGGCAATACTGCAATTTAAATACAACTTTCCAGAGTGAGATGAAGGATTCTCCACATAGTGGAGACATGAGGAAGCCTGCTACTGACCCCTTAAAGTCTTCCCAACCAATACCAGGATTATCCCATCCCAAAGGGCAACTTGAATTTCATTCCCATCTGCCAGGGTTCAACAAAGATTATTTCCTTGACAGTGATACTAAAGGAGATGCAAAAGATGACCCAATGAAGGGTAGTATTTTCCACAGTTTAACACCAGGATTGCTGCCTCTGGCTGCATGTGACACTTTGGAGATGGATGACGCAAAATTGGACAGTTTAATAATTGAAGCTTTGAATGGCCTGGAGTTCCAAGTGGACAATCCTGAGATAGACAGCACCTTTATTGACGTTTTTGTAGATGATGACCTTGCAAATTCTAAGGCTATTACATGCAGCCAACAACACAAGGTAAAAGAGTCTACAGAAACTAAACAAAAGCCGAGTATAGAAGAAACACCAGCACCCCACAACCAAGTTGCACATGAGGAAAACTATGAAAACCAGGNCTCATTCAGTCATAGGAGTAATGTAAAGGCAAGAAAGGAATTTAAAATTACAGAAGTAGGAACTGCACACCGTTTCTCAGTCAACAGTGAGGCAAGCATTAAACCATTGCCATCTGAAACAACTACATCTGAATGGCAGAACGCAAGTGACGTTAAAAAATGTATAACAACACAGGAGAAAAAGAAATGTAAACCTGANTTTGAGTATTCTGATGAAAAGGGCATGAAATATTATGATTCACAACAAGTACGAACAATGAGGAACGAGTCACAAGATCCTAACACAGATACACCAAAATCACGAAAGAACAGTTTTCCAGATATCAAGAAAAAGAAGTCACACAATGGAACTTGGAGTAAGGAGCTGATACACAAAATTGTGCAGCAAAAAAATAAACTTCACAAGCTTCATGTAAAGAGTAATAAAAACGTGCAGTTTTCATTGGTAACTGAGAGACTTTTTCCTCCAGCTAAAAGTCACCTTTTTGGTGAATATGACTACATTTCAGATTCTGATGAAGAAGTAACAAATTCACTGCCAGGAAAAATGCCAAATGGAAGACTGAAATACAGTTTTAATCGGAATCTGTCAGGGAGAGGTAGCAGGACCAAAATAAAGGAACCTGTGTGGCGCATGGGAGAGGCTACAAGGTTCCAGCTGCAAAATAAAGATTTGAGGAACACAAATAAAGAAACTTCAAACAGAGTTCGTAGNAGAAGCAGTCAGTCCTCAAATAGTAGTGACCAAAGCACAAGTATTTCCAGTGAAACAGGATCAAGTCCAAAAAGCACTGAGAGGACTGATTCTGAAACTGAACAGGAAAATGTGTTAGTTTGCAAAAGTTTTACTACTAGTACTCTGAAAACTACGACAGAAAGAAACACGATAAAACCTATTTATCAGGATAATTTATCAGAAAAGCATTTACACCAAGACTTTTCCAAAGGAACAAAACAGTTTGGATCTGCTAAATTCCTGCTTGCAAGTTCAAAAGTATACCCAACGAATAACATAAATGCTGGAACACCTTACGGGGAAATGGATAAATTAAGACAAAACACTGATTCTGCAGAAGAAAAGCGTGGCAAGACTTTTGAGGGGCATTCTTTCAAGAAACCTGAGGAGGAACAACTAAAAACAAACCAAAAGACAGTAGAAGACAGCACAATATCACAAGATCATTTCTCACCTGATTTAATAGCAGACATGGACAATGTGTCTCAACAACTTACTTCTTTTCATACAGACAAAACAAATCACCAAGCAGAGCAACTTGACTTAAATGTACCTGCCATACACAGCACTGAACAAAATACAGCTTACTCTAATGATAGTGTCAAGTACTTAAATGACGCAGTGAGCAGCGGAAATAAAGACTTTGCCATGGACTTGAATGACGCAGTTTGCAATGGAGACAAAGACTTTTCCATGGCTATGCCATGCTACATGGGGGATTCAACAGTGAATATCTTGNCACAAGAAAACCACAAATCCTTTGTTCCTAAATGTCAAGGGTTTCCGAAAAACAAAGATATGCCAGATTTGTATGGAAACAATATTTTTTCCAAAAGTCAAAGCGTTAGCTCCACTGATGTTGAGCAGATGTATGTAAACCAAAGTAACACCAACAGCATGATCTCATTAGAAAACAAATGCTCAGATGTAATCTCGTATCCTTCCGATAACCATGATAAAGTTCCTTCAGCACTTTCATTCGACTCTTCATCTATATTTGCAGAATTACCAATAACTCACTTCGAATCTCCACTATACACCGGTGTACCGCCTCCTAAAGATAACTATGTAGAATATGATCCATCAAACAAATCAACTCATTTTGAACACCAATTCCCAGAATTTTTGCAAGAAAAAAGCTGGGATCTTCTTGGGGAATGTGCACCAATGTCTTCCAGTGGTTTGTCTACATTTCAAGTGTTACAAAATCAATCCACAGAGAAATATAATGAACATGCACCTGTATCATCTGATCAGATATCACCTGATATGCCAAGAACTATCACAGATTATAATGTGCCATTTATAAACAATATGTCAGAGGATGAACTAGAAATCAAAAGGCTGGTAACAGAATTAGAAAATCAGTTGCAAACTAGCAAAGCTCATAATGACATCGCTTCACAAACTTTGTCCAAACATCAGCATACCCCAGAGCTCACAGATTCTTCTCTCACCCTTCCAGAGATGGATGACAGTACAATTGAAAACTGTAGTAAAGATGCATATTTTAATAGAAATACGAACTATGTCAATGACATGAAACATATAATACAGGTAGATCACCTCCAGGATTCTCAACCACTTCTTAAAGTTGATAATAGCAGTGAAAGTCTTAAGAGATCTTGGACTTGTTCTGCTCAGTTTGATACTTTGATTACTTCAGGCATTAAAAGTCACAAACAGGACAGTACACTGGATACCTTCACTATCCCAGAAAACTGTAAACAGTATCGGCCAGCTCTGACCAATGCATGCCTATCAGGAGATCTGGCTTCATTGAGTGACCACAGCACCACTTCTGTTGAACCTGATAGTTGCTTGACTAACCTCTCCCGCCAAGTTGATTGTCTGACATATTCAGAGACCAACCTATCAAGAGAGACTTTGGTCACAGCTGAAACATTACTTTCTAAAATCCAACAAAATATAGATAATGTTGACACAGAAATTAAAGAAAGAGATTCTGAAAATCAAAATAATAACCTGCAAAAGCTGGACGATCAGTTCGATGAACCACCACAGCTTGAACCTTTTCAAAGTGTCTCATTTGTATTACAGGATAAGACTGATTCAGTGTTAAATATTACTAAGACTCCAGAGCATGGCAATAACCTACCTGTGGAACCTCTTTGCAACCAGCCATCACAATCNAGTGCTTCAAAGACTGTAACAGATATTGAACCCTGCAAAAACCATTTACAGTTGGGTGATAAAGAGAGTTTACAGAAGAATGATAGCATGCCAGTCTTAGTAAAGGAAGAGTGTACAAAACCAGAAACGGCTACACTGACTGAACAGTCTGCGGAAAATCCACTGCAGCAACTCCAACAGTTTGTGGCGAGAACGGCAAAAAATAATGAGGTAGAGATGCTTATGCCATGCTTTCCAATGCTGCTAAAAGCTTCAGGAACTGCTGAAACAAAGCCAGACATAGAAAGTGATTCTTCCCATGATGTAGAGGGAATGTCAACAGTTACAGTGGATTCAGACATTGCAACAAAGGTGGCAGAGCAGAAAGAAATGCCACTACTGTCAGAGTCATGTGAACTGTCTAAGACGATAGAACAGCTAGAAACAGTAAGAAACAAAGTTCACCTTGATAGCAAATCCCCAGATCCTTTTGAAAACAAATGTTTAGGACTGAACNTCATTAATAACGGCAAAGAAGTAGATTCTGGCGACCAGCCATATAAAAGCAGAGTCTCTGAAAAACTCTCACAAGGGCTAATGCAGGGTAATGAAGAAATCAAAAACAATTTTGAGACTGATGGGATGAAGTCTTCTTTCAATATGAAAAAACCAATACCTGCAAGTTCCAGTTACATGTTCCATAAAGAAGCATATACTGTTGGGTCAATTCTCTCGCCCAAGAAGTTTTCACCTAATAAAACAGATAACAATAGTCTGCATCCCGATGTTGTAGAATCGCAGATGGTACAAATGTCAAAAAGTGTAGAAGATCAGGAGTCACAAAATGTCAATAATGATGTTTTTGTTTTAACAAGTACAGAATACCATCAGCAGGACATAGATATAATGCAAGAAGCAGAACTATTGTTGGGAATTGATCATTCCAAAGAATCCTCAAAGCTTAATAAAGACAAATGTACCTCAGACATTGATGAAAAATCCTCTACTGATTTTCCAATACACCCTACAACTATTAAAAACCTGGGCAACACTGACAATGAATATGATGCAAAATTTGCCTCCCTCAGTATGCCTACATCACATTCTATGTTAGGTTTTGGTCTGCTCCCTCATGCACTACTTAAAGAATCAGCCAACGAGCATGAGTTTGTGCTTGCTTCAACAGATAATGATTTACGTTCGCTATCCCAAGTCGCTGAAAATTGCAAAAATGAATCGAGAAATATAGAGGAAGTAGAATTGGTAAAAAATCCAGGAACAGATGATGGTGACACAATATCCTCCATAGAGCATGNCCAGAAAATAGAAGCAGAAAACAATTTAATAACACCAGTTCTTGGGGGTAACCTANCTGCATGTTTCTGTTCAGAATTGGTTTGTACTCATTACAAAGATGCAGAATCTGTTACAGACATTCTTGGGTCCCAATCAATCCCAACTACCGATGCCTATCAAATTTACACTGGTGAAAATAATCAGAACTTTCCAACTCTTGAAAACAAACTTTTTCCTGGAAGCACAGAAACTTCAGTTGTGCCCTCATTGTGTAGTCCAGTGGATGAGAGACTTAACTATGACTGGCACAATGAACAAGGTGTTCCCAATATGGAAAATATATTTCCAAATGAAGATGACCAGTCATCAGNGATGTCATGCGACCTGATGGATATTGCTCACCCTGTATTAGTGAGTAGTGATGCTCACCAGAAAACTGCAGATAATTTAGCTGCATGTTTAGCTCCTCAATTCAAATGTGCAAAGGAAGCTGAAATCAATGCTTTAAATGAGGACTCTAAATGTATCAATGACATGAATTCTGTTATAGATGGTGTACTGCGAATTCTAGAAGGCGACAAAAGCAAAGAAATACTACAAAGNATTGGAGTGCCACAAAAAAGTAGCCCCATTAAAGAAAATAATTCAGTTGGATTACCAATAATGTGTGATATTTGCTCAATGTCTTTCCGCTCAAAACCTGGCCTAACAAGACACAAGGCTGTTAAGCATAATGGGTCAGTGACACACCACAAAGATGGTATGAGCTGTAAATCTCGCAATGTAAAAAATAAAATATGTGAGTGGAATGGCAGTAATGACACCCAACAAGCACAACAGACTATAGATGCAAGTCTTCTGAATAATCTACAACCTCCCCTCCTCATTCTAGATAAAGAAAAAATACCCTTTCCTGCCAAAAACAAATGTGAAAAAAGGGCTAATGGACAGTTTCAAGACACTGATTCTACAGACATATCTTACAAAAAAAAGTTGGATGGGAAATGTAAAAAAAGAAAGGTGAAACAAACAAACAAGTCTATGGATTCTCAAGGTCCATCCGATGATGTTTTAAACATCCTCAAAACAAATATTTTAAAGGCTATTGGTCAGTCCAATAGTTTTAACTCCTCAGAAGAAAAAATAGGTTGGGAAGAACTTCCAGATAAACACACAGCACTGAAAGAAACTGGTCTAAAGAATGTGAACTTAGAAACATATTCTGCTGCTATAAGTATTGATGAAGACGACAAACATATGGATAACATTTTAGATTGTAAAATGCAAGGCGAGAGTTTACTACATGAGCAAACATGGGTAAAAAGTGTGATAGAGCACGATAAAGAAATGATGCCCAAGGATCACACTTTGTTAACTGGAGAAGAACACTTACACGAGGAAGACACAGTCAAACTTCAAAAAGTTACTCATGGGTCAGACTTACCTAAGGAGACTGTTAACGATCTTCATACTCTCTTTGATGATGATAACACTTTTTCACAACTCTTTCCAAGAGATGATCTTTTAACAAGGCGAAAGTGTACTCGAGTTTATGGGAAAAGAAGCAAAAAGCAAACATCAAGTTTTGAAGCAGACTTGAAACGTTTAGAAACGGGTGAACATTGCCAACCCCTTCAGATAAACTATGCTTATGATCAAAGAA
Source organism: Platyplectrum ornatum (assembly GCA_016617825.1). NCBI lineage: Eukaryota > Metazoa > Chordata > Amphibia > Anura > Limnodynastidae > Platyplectrum > Platyplectrum ornatum. The sequence goes on along the minus strand of JABWIB010001786.1, from coordinate 6,946 downwards.
ATATTTCATCAGATTCTACCTTAATGGATTCTAATAAACCTTCAGCCGAAACAGAACATTTTGTTCAGTATGACCATGCTGAACCTCACAATATAGAATTTGGGGGTGATGAGAACAAAGTGCTCTCATTTGTCAATCAAAATCAGGAGGAAAGCACCAGTGTACCACAGCTGATCGAGGGAATTCAAGATGACAATGATATAGATGACTCCACTCATGCTAGCTTCTACAAGTCATGTGAAGAATCTTCAGAGATTATATCAGATCAGAGAGATTCCGAAGCAGAATTGAATAAAAATTGCAAATTCAGCGATGAAACTGATCTCCCGGAATTTCCAACAATTGACATGAAGATGCTTAGTGCAAAGTTTGATATGAGGGAACTGTCTTTTTTTAGTGCTTGTGGAGATGATTCTGAACAATCAGATTTAGATGTGTCTAGTGACATCACAAAAAAGACAGCAAGACGCAAAAGGCAAGGCAAAAAAAAAATGGATGAGAAGAGACCGGTGAGAAGTCGCAACGGTCTTAAAATTAAAACCAAGGACAAGCAGTACAAGTGCAAAGTGTGTTTTCAATGGTTTTTGACTTTGGGCGAGTTAGACTTCCATAAACTTACTCATAACCCGTCACCTCCCCCAACTTGCTACATGTGCGTACAGCGCAAGTTCAGTTCAAGGGAACAATTAAGAGACCATTTAAAAGAAAAGCATGCAAAAAATAAAGCGGGGCTCTGGATTTGTGGTATGTGTCTGAAAGAAATCTCTGACGTATGGATGTATAATGAGCACTTGAGAGAGCACGCTACCCAATTTGCTAGGAAAGGACAAGCTCAGAAATCTGTCATGGGCATTCCAGGATGTTTTGGAGAGGACAGTATGGTAAGAACATTCCTGAGTACTTTCATATACAGAACTCCTAGCAAGCTCTCAAAAACTTCAGAAGACAATGATAAAAGTCCAGCGAGTAAAAGAGCAGATCCAAAGGAGCACAAGGTTGAAGAGGAAGTGGTAAGCGAAAAAGAGCTGGATAATAGTGTACCAGCTGCACCTGTACATGTTAAGATTTCAGTAGGTCCTTCATTAGACAGCCCTCAAAAGAATGACATCAACCATAAAAATGCAGTCATGCACCCCCACTGTAAAGATCCCTCCAGAGACTGCCACCATTGTGGAAAGCAGTTCCCCAAACCATTTAAACTACAAAGACATCTTGTTGTTCATAGCCTGCAAAAAATTTACCTGTGCCACAAATGTCCAAAATCTTACGAGGAGGTGCAGGAGCTGAGAGAGCATCTGAACAGTGAGCACAAATTAACAGAGAAGTGTGAAATAAAACATACAACGCTATATGCGTGTGAGCTTTGTGCTGATGTCATGCATGTGATTAAGAAGTCATTTATCTGTAGCACATGCAATTACACATTTTCCAAAAAAGAACAGTATGATAGACACATGGAAAAGCACTTGATTGGTGGCAGTATGACATTCAAATTTAGAGGGGTAACCAGACCAACAACTTTAACAAAGGAGGTAAAAGAAAAAGTAAGAGACTCTGCAACATATGAATGTATTCCACCCTCCAAAAAGCAGAAGCTCTCCAATTATATTGATCCATCTGCAAAGCTAATAGGAATCGACCACAGTGACCCATATCAATGCCCAAAGCTATCTCCCANCGTTAATTTCAATAAAGAGATGGTGGGAGAGCTAAAAAACGAGTACGAATATGCAGTGAAGGAAGAGGAAATACTGATGGATGCTCCGGAACTTCAGGCTGAAGAAACAGAAGAGCAGACAGTATGGGGTGCTGAGATGAGTTCTTTTTCTCCTAAACCTTCTGAGGTGGACGTTCAAGAGAAGGAAGAGTCAGTCAATGAAAGATTTTGCATGTTAGATTGTGAAATACCTTCTTTTGAATGTGCAGCAAAAAGTGATGACTTGGAGGAAGATGAAGCTGAATTTAGAAAAATTAGCGAAATGTCAACACATGAGCTAACAATATGTAACCAAATAAAGGAACCCAATGAAGCTTTAAACATGGAGACATCTCACAACATAGAAGACAATGAACTCTCTCAATTGCAATTAGAAAATCCAAAGGAACAGTTTGAAGATGACAATATTGTGCCTCTCTCCAATAATACATCCAATGAGTCACAGCATTTAGAACAAAAAGTTGCAGGAGATAATACAGAAGACAATTCAAGGTCAATGCTAACAGATGGTGCAGAATCAGTCATTTTAATGCCCTCAAAGGAAAACACACTTGCAGCAGATACAAATGCTCTAATAAAAGACCCAAAGAGTGTAAGAAAATTAAAGTCCACAAGCCAACTAAATGGAAGGTCTGCAGCACAGACAAAAATCACAGCTATTAATGGAGAAGAAATGTCCCCTACCCAAAAATTGAAACCTATATGTTCTTCAGCAAGGGATAATGGCTCATGTGCATTAAAGGAGACAGCAAGTCAACAAAAAATGACAAAAAGAGAATCATGTAGTAACACANCAAAAAATAGCAGTGANAAAACAGCTGAAAAGATGTCAGCANCAACAGCTTCTAAACAGCACCAAAAGAAACGCAAAGAGTGCAAAATAACTGGGTACAAAGCAAGCACAGCATCACAGGAGAACTTATCGGGAGAATTTAAGAAAAAAACTAATAAATTGNCGGTGAATGGAAAAGGTGATTGCTCAGTAACTGCAAAAAAGACAGAATGGGGTACGAGTCACTTAGACACTAAAGATGAAAGTTTGAGTAGTCGCCTTTACCCTAAACCAAATGCTGGCGGAATCAGTGGGCAGTTGAAAAAGGTTGTGTTGGACATGCACAATCCAAAAAAAGTGAACTTACATGCTAGTAACGGAGAGTACAAGTGCAAAAAAACTTTTGTTACAAAAACTTTTCAACCCTTTACTCCTAAAAGNTCTTCTTTGATGCTAAACAGCCCCTCACAAAAACGTAAAATGGGGTCCAATACAAAACCCACTGAGCCATCAAACTACAGGACAGCTGAATCACAGAACAATTTGTTAAGTCAACTTTTTGGTCAAAAATTAACTAGCTTTAAAATTCCTTTAAGACGGGATATAACAGAATAAAATAATCTCTGTTCTTCTCTGAGAAGCGAGACCAAACAAATGAAACAAAAAGATTACACAAAAGTTGTGAGAACATATTTACTTGTATTTTTGTATCCCCCCCAATCCCTTTAAGCTTTGCTGAACTTGCACTGCCATCTCTGTAAAATACTTATCTTGTGTTGTAATCTACTTCAATGCATCTGATTTGTTATACAAAATTCATATGAACTTAGATTTTACAGAATCAATATTTTAACTGCTTTGGACAAAACTAATAGTCAAAAGCTTTTTTTTCTACTGTTGTATAGAATTTCTTTTTATATATTTTTTTCAAGATGAAGAGCTGAGGTTATATGTTAAAAGATTAACCAGTGCTTTTGCATTAAAAAAAAGTAATTTAAACCAGATATTTAATCTTTCTGAAATGTTGTGCTATTGTTTGTAAATAAATACGAAATAATTTACAAAAGAAACCAAGAGGCACACACAGCAATCATCTTGCTTTATGGTGTCTAACGTCAGTGACAAATTTCAACAAATACATAAATTACAAACCACACAAAATTTTTAACGTGTCAGAATGTGAACAAATTGTNATTAAACTCTTGATGAGTCTAAACGATGTTTTGCATTTCAACAAAAGCTATTAACTTGGAAGTTGCAATAATAAACTTGCTCTGTGGTGTTAACAAATGCACGGACCTGACAAAGAGAGGGGAGGTACTTTTTTCCAGGTTGAACCCAAAATCATATGAAAACAGCTTATTAATACACTAGGTATATGGGTGGTTGAATCCCTTAGACTGTAATGAATTGTTCAACTCACAAAAAGCTCGAGTCTCTGTGTGTGGACAATGGGTACAAATCAATGCACATTGTACTAGGTTATTNGCTATACAGACACACTGTACTTAGGCAGTACAGGCTTCTGCATATTTTGCCTGTTATATTTAAATATAAGAAGGGATATATGAGATTTCTGTACCTTACATGGAGCAATGTGTGTCATAACATCTTATTGCATGATTACAATACACACCAGGCACCCAGTATTTNGTATTAGGAAAGTATCTGCATTGATGATAAATAATAATAAGAAAGCAAGGTTGCTTTGAGTGGGGCAGCCCAGAACATGTTCCTGCACTAGTGAGTCTATTTTTTCTCACAGACACTGGAGGGAGCATGGCCTGTAAAATGTAAAAACCAGAAACCAGATGAGTTGCCATATGTGCTTTTTGGCATGGATTTATATTATTGGGCAGTGTTGTTTATGTTTACTATTCTGGGTTATGAGACCGCTTGGGTGTGTTCTCTGCATTGGATACAGGACAGTAAAACTTAATGTATTGGTGCCCTCATATGAATTAAAACAAATAGACAAAGATGTTTTAAATAGCCTTAAAGTTGCTTTAATTTTAAAAAATATAACTTGTCAATCTTATTATTAAATACTATTTAACAAATCATAAAGGGTTTCATAGTATACTTTGTACAGTGNATTGTCCTATGTATCTTGTTTCTGTGACCACTGTAAAATAAACGGTATCAGTATTTTTGCTATTCTATTATCACATAAATAATATAGAAATGAGCCTTCACTGCTGCTGGTAAAACATTGTAACCTGCAATGCTGCAGACTGATCTACTCAAATATCTGNAGCATAGTAGGTATCCCTGTCTTTGAAGGACTTTGGTGCGCTTTATANTAATATCAAATGCTTGACAATCTTACTGTAACAAATCCAGAATCCTTTGCTTCATTTAATCCATGGTGCTATTTCTTCATAGTAATGTGAAAATAAACCCCGTAATGTTCGTTGTCCAGTGCCGGAACAGTGTTAAAATGACTCTAACCTCTATCTAGTTTACATCAGCCTGTACACAGATTTACCTTTTATAGAGAGAGAAAAATGTAAATTCAGGAGCAATGAGCAGTCACTTTGATCTAACTGAAACCTTCTGACCTAGGCGTTTTAAGGCACTGATGTAGCTTGTGAGACCAGGTACTCGCTCACTGCACAAAATCCTGAGATATAAAAACACTTTCCAAGGCTTTAACCTGTTAATATGTATCATTAAAGTGCATTGTATTGTATAAAAAAAAATCTAGTTATTTGGTGCAATAACTAATTCAAAAGATTATATTTTGATATTTGTGTCCAACAAAGCAGAAAGAGCATAATGCCTTTTTATATTGTTATTTTGTATGACTCAAAAATGCCTCTTTATATTGTTGTTAAATAAAATATGAAATGAACAAGTGTTGGGTTATTTATTGATCAGTACACAGGATGGGACATTTGTTTCACATTCCACTGGAACAAAGGAGGGAATCCAGACTAGCTCAGCTTTTTCGTCCAAACTATNAATCTTGATCCCTGCAGTGTTCCGGATCCTTGCAGTGGATCCAGAATACTGGAGAGAACACTNACATGCACATGTGAATGTAAAAGCCTACCTTACATTTTCTGAACCACTCTAACTTAACCCCTTCATGACGCAGCCTATTTGGTCCC